>APFE030597254.1:151867-170512 GCA_000404065.3 Pinus taeda
TCTTATTCCGCAAGACATCAAACTTCAAGTATGTGTATGTCAAAGACTTCTAAGTGTTTACTTCGTTATTTCTTTAGGAAGAGCCTGTAGAGGGCTAGGTAGCCTCTGGAACTCATCCTCTCTTTAGAGGTGACATGTCTGGTGAATGCCCCTACAGTCTATCTCTGTATAAGAAATAAGAAGTTTTCATCTTTTTAGAGGTCAGTTGGAGTGTATAACTCACATTTGAAATTGTGGAAAATGGATACCTTGCACCCTTAAACAAGTACATTCCATTTTCATATCATCTACCCACAAGGCATTTACTAATTTCTTATTACATGTTTTCTTGTTATCTTCCAACAGTTTTTTGATGATGCTCATTAAGCTCTTATTGGAAGACTCTACAAGTCCATTTCCTTGGGGATAGTAGGTTGTGGAGTGACCAAGGGTTATGTGATATTTATTGCAGAAATCAATCATCCTCTTTGATTTAAAGGTTGCATTTTCTGTGTTGATCTTGGTAGGGCAACTAAATCTAGACAGAATGTTGGCCTCAAGAAAACCTATAATGACAGTATCAGTGGCTTGTCTTGAGGGTATGTCTTCTATCCACTTTGTAAAATAGTCTGTGGCAATCAAGATCCATGTATGTTGGGCAGAGGAAGGGGGTGCATTTCACCAATGAAGTCAAGAGTCCACTGTTGAAATGGTGTTTCGATAGATATAGGTTTCAAATGTAATGGCAGTAGTTTTCTTTTTCCCTCAAAAATCTAACATTTGTGGCATGAGGTTACAATTTTTTTCAAATCAAAGAATAGAGTGGGCTAGTAAAACCCATTCCTTAAGATCTTATCAGCTGTTGTCTTCCAATAAAGATGTCCCCTACAATCTCTTGCATGAAAATCTTGCAAGATTTTATCAAATTCTTCCTTTAACAAACAATTTAAGAGGATGCCTTCATGATTTTTCCAAAATAAAGCATTGTCAATTATGCAAAACTTCGAAGATTTCATTTTTAGGAACCTAATTTTAGTTGTGGATAACTCTGGAGGAGCTTGAATATTTTGTAGAACGTATATTATATTAGCATACCATGGTGAGTCTATAAAGGCCTAGCTGATCTGTGGAGTCGCCATCTCCTCTTCGTTATCTAGTTCTGCAATGAAATTTATGTCTAGGGCCTAGTAGTTTGATTCAACCATGAGATTGGCTAAACCTTGGCCTTTGATCAATTTTGTAGGTTTAATTTCTAAATCATACTCTAATATGGTAGCTATCCACTTTCCTCTTTTTCCATCAGGTCCATCCTGTGTTAGAATATCCTTGATTACAACATTGGGAACATAGGCTACTATATGAGAGTACAAGATATAAACTCTGAAATATTTAATAGCTTTAATTAGAGCAAAAGCTTTCTTTTCCATTATATTATACTTTAAAGGTGCATCTCTCAAGTCTTTACTAAAGAAGGCTATTGGTTGTTCAAAACCCTGATCATTTTTCTGCAGTAGCACTACAACAATGGTGTGTTCTGAGATGAAGAAAAAGATGATGAAATCCCTATCAAACATTGGACTGATGAGGACTGGAGTTTGTGTTAAGGCTAGTTTTATATCTTCAAATGACTTTTCGGCCTCTAGAGTCCATTTAATAGCCAAATCTTTCTTTAACATGTTGTTTAGTAATCTAATTAGTTCTGCTAAGTTAGAGATAAATCTTCTCAAAAAGTTTATTTTGCCCAAAAATGCTTGAAGTTCTTTAATGTTCCTGGGGTGTGGTATCTGCAAAATGGCTTCAATTCTTGTTGGGTCAATCCAAATACCATCTTTGGAGGTTATGTCGCCTAGTAATTTCCCCTATTCCAACCCAAATAAGGATTTTTTAGGATTCAGAGAAATTCCATACTTCCTACACTTAGTGAAGACTTGCCTAAGATGATCCAGGTGTTGTTGATCTTATTTAGAGAATACTGTGATATCATCTAGGTATATTACCAGGAAGTCATGGATTTCCTTAGCAAAGGCTATGTCCATTTCTCTTTGAAAGGTAGCCCCTCCATTTTTTAACCCAAAAGGCATTTTCACATACATGAAAGTGCCCCATGGTGTAGTGAATGCAGTCTTTGCCTGATCATCTGGGTGGACTAGGATTTGGTTATAACCAGAGAACCCATCTAGCAATGAGATTTTGGTGGAACCTACTACCCTCTGTAATATGTGATCCATTTTAGGGAGAGGATAGTTATCCTTAAGTGAAACTTTATTCAAATTCCCAAGGTCAACACACAATCTAATTGGCCAGTTTTCTCTCTTGTAGGTACCAAATTAGAAACTTAGTCTGAGAATATATTTGGTGCAATAATCTTAGCTTCATACATTCTTTTGATCTCTTTTTCGATGGAAGGCAATAGAATAGGGTTAATCCTTCTAAGCTTTTGGCTAAAAGGCTTTTGATTTTCTTTTAATGGAATGGTGTGTTGTATCATATTGGTTCATAGGACTTCACGTCCTCATAATCCCAGGCAAAAACATCTTGGAATTCCTTAAGCAGTTCTATGTATTTCACTTTTTCATTGGGAGGTAATGATTTCAAAAGTTTTATCAGTTTGGGATCTTCTTCAGAACCTATGTTACATTCCTCAATGTCTGATTTCAAGGGTTCCGTTTTAGGCTTTTTAGGAATATCTTTTGAATCAAATAAGTCCTCCAAAGGAGTTAATCCTTTGGGAAAAAAATTCTCTTTAAGGTTGACGACTTCAGTTTCTTCATCGATTGCTTCATCAATTTCCATTTCTTTTAGATTTCAAATATCTAATTTTGTAAACTTTGTGTGATGAAATCTATCTATATAATCATCTTCTACTTTGTTAATTTCTATTTCATCAGTGTAATCAACATCTAATTCTATGTCTGTGTCTATGTTGCTATTTACAAATTCCTCATCTAAAGTAAAACAATTGTTAATTTGTTGATCATTCTCAAATACTTGCCAGTTCTTTAAGTTGTCAGGAATGGCAGGTCTGTACCTAACCTCAGTAGTGTACTAATGGTTGGGCTGAAATGGCAACTTGCAAGTACTAGCAAACATCGCTAAATTGTGAGCTTGCATATTGTGTTTTGTTGGAATAACAGCAAGATTGGTTTCTAAAAAGGTATTTAATATCTCTACAATTGTTCCTCTGTAAAATCCTAATATAGTATCTCTAGTCATATAAACATTGTTAATTTGTTTTATTACCAACTCAAAATCTCCCATGATAAAGACTTTTATGGCTCCTAATATTTTCACCAATTTCAGACCTAACAAAAGTGCCTCATATTCGGCCATGTTGTTTGTACATTTAAAATTCAATCTATAGGCATGACCCTCTGAATGATCATTTTCTAAGTTGTAAATCCATACACCTGCTCCTGCACCTAGTTTGTTGACTGACCCATCAAATTCAAGATGCCAAATAATTTCATGTTCATAATTCTTATTGTCTGGGGGTACAAAATCTTCTTTGACTAAGGTATCTAGGTCATATTTGTTATCTGAAATCTCATGAATTTGGACATTTTGCTTTTCTTTTAATACTACAATTTATTTTGGTTATGTTGTTATGCTGTTTGAAGTGCCTTCTTAATTAGATTCAACATTGTAAAGTATGAAAGAATCAATATCAGAATGTACTGAATATATAGGAAAGTTTTGAGGCCTCTCCTAGGTACTCACTACATACTTCATCAGAGTCTCTCTATATAGTTTCTTGGGATGTCCAAAGACTGATATGGTAGCATATGACATGTCAAGTTGCATAGATCCCTAGAGTTTGGCACCCCAAGGTCTGGACAACAACATACCATACTTAGGTGGTATATCAGCAACAACTATGTCCATAAGTATGGTCTTAGCAGGGTACTGCACTAGGGAAACACATGGATCTTTTATAAGTCCTAGGCACTTAACTTGGCTTGAATCAAAGGAAAATAGGACCTTATACGGTCTAGTGATATCCAAGTTTAGCTTCTCCATAATAGATTTAGGCATAAGGTTGTGTGAAGCCCCAGAGTTAAGCATGGCATTATGTAGGATTTTATCGTGGATGTTAAGGCTGATGTAGAAGGGTGGTATCCCTCCTTCCACTGGCTTTCCATTAATATTAGGTCCGAAAATTAACTCAGGTTGATCATCAAATAGGTTCACAGAGTCCTCATTCTCAATGAAGTTTAAGGATTTGCTTATTTGAGATATGTAAGTCTAATGTTTAACTAATTCTGTTAGAGACAATGAGATTTTGAGTTTGGCCACCTCTGCTCCAAAATTGAAAGGAAGAGGGGTTTTGTCTGTTTGAACATTTAAAATCTTAGCACCAAGGTTTTGAGTGGTTTTTTCTTCTTTTCATTATTTGGAGTCTTTCTAATTGGATTTTCTAATATGATTTCTAGAGGTTGTTCCATTGTTCCCTTAAGGGGGACTGAAGTGGAAGGTTGCTCATTAGAAGGTTGGTCATTAGTTACATCTTCATTGGTGGGACTGGGAGGGTTTTGATGTGGTCTAGAAAGGATTTGTAGGGTTTTTGTAACTTGAGGATTTTGATTTGCAGCGTTTACTTTCTTAGGCTGATTAGGAACTGCTTTCTTTTTTTGATCTGGAGCATCATTGTTCTTTTTGCTTCTCAAATTGCAATGTTTATGCACTTAGAAAATAGGAGAGTCATACCGTTGCTTCTAATCGAAAGATTCTCCAATTTGGGTCTATAACTGTTGAAGCATGTATATTTCTTGGTCATCCTGAGTGAAAAACAGTTTCTTCTTCATCTAACCCCATTAAGTTGATCTGGGTGTCTAGCTAAGGGTCTTCTTGATGAGAAGTTTCATCATAATTTTCTTGGAAATGTGGTCTAATGTTCTAATTCAGCCCATTTTTACCAGTGTTTTGGTTCTAGTTTTCCCTAAAGTTTGAATTCCTTACTGAAGGTGCCTGTTGGCTATCCCAGTGAGGTTTTCTTTCAATAACTTCTATTTTGTCCATCAACGTTTCCATTCCTTTAGCTAAAGCATCCATTTTTTGATCAAAGGGTGAAGTCTCATCTTTTAGGGGTGTTCTTCTCTCATTTCTAACCGTAGCCCTTTTGGATAGCAGATTAGCTTCCACACTAACTGCTACGCTTTGCATATCTTCTAGGGTTGGGGGATTCCTTTCTCTAAGTTGAAAAGCCATATATGTGTCAAATCCATCTGGAAACTTAATTAGGGCTAAGCCAGGTGGAGGCCTAAGGTCAAGTGGGATTGCATTATATACATTATTAAACCTGGTACAGTAGTCCTGAATAGTTTTGTTTGGCCCCCTTTTAAGGTTTTCATATTCAGAAAGAATTTGAAGGGGGTTATTTTTCTTCTCCCACCTTTGTAAAAATTGTTGGTAAAAAAGTTCTAAACTATCTATACTATTAGGAGGCAAAGATCTAAACCATGTTCTCACGTCTTCAGCTAGAGTTTGGGCAAAAATTCTCATTTGGACATCTCCTATGTCAATTTCATGTAATTCGAAATAATCTATCATTTTCTTTATGTGTTGTTGTGCAGTGTAAGTTCCAGTGCCATCAAATAAGGTAATTTTACTTTGATACTCAGCTGGTAAGACACACTGAGGTGCAGGCATGTTAAGAGGGGCATTTCTAAGTTCCATAGCTCTAAGTTGGATAGGATTGAGAACAGGAGTTGGGGTAACAGGGGGATTTGGGACAACAAGGGGAGTTGGGGTAACAGGGGTAATGCGTATTTGAGGGGTAGTGATAGGTTGATGGGGGAGTGAAGGTATGAATGGAGATGAGGGATGATCTTCAAAAATGTGGGGAAATGATGGTGAGCTAAAAGAAGTCGAAGCAGTTTAATAAATTTCAGGGATTCTATCAAAAGTGAGGGATGACTAAGGGGAATTCAGAAGATACTAATCAATTGACAAGTTGGTTCGTTGGTCTTCAAGTTCACTTGTGAATTCTGGATCTAGGACTATGTCTACAAGTTCACTCCCATACTTGGTTCTAAATAGAGAAAGGTCAAAATATTCGTCAAAAGGGATATCTTCAATGAATAACCACTCAGCAGGGCACGAATTAGATCTGAATAATGGACTTGGGCTTACTAAACTTTCTGTCTTCTGATTATTCTCAGAATAAGGTTGGGATTGTCAAATACAGGGGGGGATTTGGATCAGGATTGGCCCTGGTATAATGAATTCTCCCTGAATCCAGATTTCGATCTTTTTCTACTTCTTTTCTTTTATGAAATTTTGAGATAAATTCTAATAAACCCTTTAAGATGCTTAAAAATAAAAAATTGAATTTCTCAAAGGTTTATTAAGATTAGGATTTGAGTTCCCCAGTATGGTCGCCACTATGTTATCACTCAGATTTTTTCCTTATAAGTTATCAAGGAAGGAATAGTGCAAGGTAACCAAAAGAGGGGTAAACTATGGAAGTAAGGGAGCAATTAAGAATTCCAAGACAAAGGTAGTTTAGTAGAAAACATAAAATAAGCAAACAGTTAAAATAGAGAGCACTTAAGCTAATTTTGATGATATCATTCCTTGTTTGCTTTTAAGATTTTGTAAGAGACACATATGAATATTTATAACATAAAGAGAAACCAATATTTAAACATGAAGAGATAATACTTATTTGTTCCAACTGTGCACAAGAATCTAGTGAAATGTCCCTAGCTTTATTTCATTTCCAGCAAAACCAGTCCAGTCTTGAGTACAATAGCTCCTTGGCTCAAAAATAAAATGTCTACAAAAATGTATTTTCATGCACCATAATTACTTAAATTTATGAATTATTTATACAAAAAATGATACAAAATATCTCATAACCATATGAGAACTATTCTAGGAAATAGAAAATATCTTCTACACGAAGATAGAGACAGATGGAGAACTGTCTTCTTGCTGTCCCTTTTATTGTGACTGTGTTGGCTACTGTAATTCGGATTTGGCTCTTTCATTTGTTTTGTAGTTATGTGCTAGAATCACTTTCTATCTTCTACCTACTAATACTCTTTACCTGTTCTTCTTTGACCCTGTATTACTTGTTTTACCTGGCAGCCATGTTTTATCATGTAGATTTACTGTAGTAACTTTATAATAAATATGTAAGTTTTGTCCACGATTCATTGTCATGTAATTTCATCTTTATCATTTTCCTATATATCTCGTCAGCTTCTATATACTTAGCAAAATTTGGCTTGCTTATAAATAAGTGCTTGACCTCATGCTCTATGTAAAACAGATTTTCAAGGCCATCATATAGTACTTTTCCAATGGGAAAACATTTCACCCCTGAAGTACTAGCTTGGTTTCTGGCCAGCTTGTTTAATATGTCAATATAATCCTCTTGAGTCATTAACTTTTCATGTATCACCATAGGACTGGGAAGTCATTTTTCTCTTAAGATACCATACTTTGTCATAAAACTGTCAATGTCTGCTTGGATGCTCTAACATCTTTTCTCCAAATTGAGCATCAGATTCCTCTTGGTAAGAACCTTCTTTATTTCAATGATGGTTGTTGTTCTATCATCAATTTCTAGTTCATCTAGTTGGTACCTGTTTCTGCTGTTCAAAAATGTGATCAATTGATTTGCTTCTTCAAGTTTATCTCCCAATTCTTCCATTGTCTTGTGGATTTCTTCCGTGGCCACTTTGACTAATTCAGTCTATTCAAGAATAATCTGAATAGATGGCCAAACATCATTGGTGGAATCAATGATGTTGTCCCAAAGAATTTCTTTCATGTCTCCTAGTGGCTCTTGTAAAGTCAAGTCCTTTTCAAGGACTTTTATTCTTTTTGTCATCCTTTGGTTCTTCTGAACTTCTTCCTTTTTTGTATCTGGGCAAGTTTACAGTCAGTATCTAGATGAGACACTGTACCTCTGAGTTTCTTAAGTTCAGTGGACTAGATACTGATTTCTTCCATGGCCTTGATAAGGTTTGCAGTCTTTTATGTTGGTGGCTCTGTGCTTGTTGATGTACCTATTATTGGCAATGCTGTAGCTGGTGGAAACAAGGGTGCCAAGGCAGTTGCCAAAGTGGAGGGCACCGCTGTGGAAACTGTAGGTATTACAGTCTAAGGAGTGGTGGCCAACTCACTCTACTTGGACTGTATCAAATTATCCAATTCCTTTTTAGTTTCCTTTCATTGTTCATTCAACTTAAGGACTAAGTCCATAAGCTCTTCCTCCTTTTTGGTTTCCATTACTTCAGCTGTCTGAGGATGATGAAGAGGAGGAATCTTGAGCTGCTTCTTTAGTGCATCTATGTCATCGTTTTTCTTCTTGATAAGATTTTCTGCAGCTTTCACATCCTTGGGATCATGTCCCAGCTCTATGACCAAGTCCTCTAAGGACTTTATCTAGGTGTCTTTGGCCTGTGAAGAGGCCAACTTCAACTGGAATTATGCTGACATGTTATTCAGTGAATTCTGGAGTTGGTGGGCTATTATTGACTTGCTAGTCAAGGTGGAATAGACCATTTCACCAGTTTGTTTATGTAATTAAATTTGGTCAATAGGATGGATATCCTTTGCTAGTACCTCAAAATCTATTTTAAGATAATCTGCCATTGATTTGGGTTGCTGTATTCTTGGCTTTAAAAAACTCATCTGCATTTTCCCTTCTTTTATATCAAAGGCTGACATTAGCCTTGTTTGGTTTGTTGGAGACATTTTCAGATAATGTGCATAGCTTTTCACCTTTAGCCTTTCATTTCTTGCTTTGATTTCTTTGTATTTCTCTTTAATATCTTGGCTTTGGCCAGGAGGAGCCCTAAAGGAGGATACTTCAACACTCTGCTGCCTTCCTAGCATTTGAGCCTGTGAGGTGGAAGGTTCTTGTGTCCCTCCTGAAGGAGTAGTGTGCCTGCTTTCTATCCTTTTGCACTTGTAGTTCCTTCTATCTCCTCAGTGTATTCCTACTCTGAAAATGGATTCAACCTCTGTATTTTAGCATAGGTTTGGGCAACAAGTCTATTGGAAGGACTGGCCTCCTCTCTATCTCTTTTGAGGTTCCTCTCCTCATTTAGAGGAGTCTGCAAAATAGGAGGATTGCTCATGATTTTTTAAGGTTGGGCAAGTTCCTCTGATATCTCGTCTGTTCTGATTCTTCTAGCCATTCTAAAAGCTTTGGCTACTTTGATGGCCCTGCTTGTTCTGATGGCTCTGCTTCTGCTGTCTGCCCACTGTGTCCCTGTGATTGTCTCTGAGATTGAAACTCTCCTAGCACCTGTACAAATGAATCCTCATTAATTCTTCTATCTAAATCTATCAATACATTATCAACAACAACCTCTGTGCTATCTCGATCTATCATAGTGTTTTCCTCCCATTCAAATTGATTAGCATACTGTTCAATTTCAGGGATTCTATGGTGGATGTAAGGAGATAATTTATTCTTTTGTCTCCTATTACAAATGAAGTCTAAGTGGTCATAATTCCATATAAAACTCTATTTCGGTTTCAACCTTTGGAGGATTTCATCTGCTTCCTTTCCTACTTCCCTATTGTTACAAATAAATGGGCCCAACTGATCTTTTATTCTCAGTGGGGATTTCTTCTTGGCTTTAACAAAATGTACCTCATCTGAATTGATCATTTGCCTATAGTACTCCAGAGCAAACAATCTCATGGGGAGGTATCGAGGCAGTTTGTAGGGAGCCAGCTCACATCCATAGATTCTAATTTTAGTGTGGTTTTGTTACAAGTACTAATCCCCCACTTTATATTGCATAGACAACTGTAGGACCCTCTTGATGTCTACACCAATTCTGGGGGGAGGGCTTCCTAGCAGCATAGTTGCCATGGGGTAGACAAAGAGATCTATGAAGTTAGTATAAGAATATTGAGAGTCGAATTGATGGATTAATGAAGTCTAGAAGATCACTGATCTGGGGTTTCCTTTGGTATCAAGCTTTTGGAGAGTGATTAGAAATCTATCAGCTTGATAATACAAGAATAAATGATATAGAACTAAGGAATATTTAAACACTATTTCATTTTCCAGTCTCATGAATTGATCATGTGTTTCTTTAGCAATAAACTTAGCATAATCAAACATGATGGCTGGTGGTTGGCCAGGAGAGTAGATGGACATAAAGGATATTATGATTTCATCAGCAAATTCACTTTTGGTGTAGCCCAACACACCGGATATCATGTCTATGATGTCTCAACCTAGGTTGGAGAATATAATCCACAGATAAGGGGAGAGTCCTTTGGGGTGTATCGTTCTTCTTTGATGAAGTTCTGGTACAACTGATCAAGTCTGATTGAATAAAGGGTAGGGTATCTGTTCAACATATCTCCAATGAAAAGAGGAGTCGGACTTTGGCTTGGTTGTAATTGTAGAATTTCATTAATAGATTCAACAGTGATGGTAAATAGAATAGACTGGCCAGGGATTCTCATTGCCCTTTGGATGGGATCATAGTTCATGTGGTAGTAATGTACAATCTCTGGGAATATATGAACTCTAGGGAACTGATACCTGGGTAAACCTGATTCCCAAAGTCCAATGTTGTCTTCATGGTTCAGGTATTGGTCTTTGTACTTGCAGAATAGTTTCAAAGGGGATTTTGAGACGGAGGTATCTTTAATCTAGAAATCTTTTTCTGCAAGAGGGAGATGGTCTAAATCTCTGTGAGGAATCGTAATGGGAATGACATTCAATGCAATTGTGGCATCCATCCTTGGTTCTTGTGGATTCAAGGACCAGGGCAAAGGGTTTACAGTGAATTTCTGGGATAAACTGGTGCAATTCGGGTATTTTGGAGTCACCAAACAATTTTCTTACTAAATTACTTAGGAATTGGAAGAAATTAAGTTGACGTTTGGTAAGAAAACAGGGTTTCTCGGTGAAATTGGGGTAAATACCTGGTTTCGGCTGTTGAATGCAGTGATGAAGACTGTGCATTGTTTGCAAGAAGTGCACGGGTATGCAAGGTGGTTTGGATTTCAATAGCTTTGGTGAGTTGGCGGTTGATAGCAGGTTGACAGTTGAACGTACTCTGTGCTTTGAATGGAATTCAGAATGTTCTTTTTCACGATAAAACGAAAAAAAAAAATAAGTTTTTTGGTTTTATGCGTAAATTCAATAACTTTGGCGGTACATTACGGAAAGGGACAGTTGGCGCCAACGGGGGATGTGGCGTTTTGGCGTGTGGCGGAAGTGGTAAGCGGAATCCATCGCACCACTTTTTGGGATACGTGGTTTTGAGGGAAGGCTTCCCGATGCCATTCATCGGGCACCATGTAGCGTCGGGGTGAATAGTGAAACCGCTTACATCAGGTAGGTAAAGGTCGGCCTTTGGAGGCCACCTGATATGAGTGTCGACCATTGGATCTGAAGGGGTCAGATCGCATGGTGGTCGGGGGATGATTTGATCGAAGGTTTAATCGAGGGGCTCGACGGGGTTTTAATGAGTGGAAGGGTTATTTAAATGTGGATTAGGGAGGCTTAATGATGTCGAGGGTGATTTGATTAGCAGGGCAGATTATTAATTAATCACTGAGCGATTAATTAACCCTTTTTATTTGGCTGATGGTTATGGTTCTTAATTGGTTGCTGATCGACTAATTAATCCATTAATAATGCTTTTTAATAAGGTTTATGTTTCAAACCTCGAGGGTGGGATATTATCATATGGGTTTTAATATATACAGGAAAGGGTTTATCGTTGGGATTTAATAAATAGTGTTAAAAGTTAATATGAAACGAAAACGGAAAATGAAATGTGCTAAGTATAATGTACTTCAAATTTATTTGTTTTTTACATTCAAACATTATAACTTAGGCTAAACACATATTTGTGGGTTTTTGTGGAAAAAAGGGGTTTTACATGGGGGTAATTACTTTCCCTAGGCAAATGGTGATTTTACCTTAGGAAAAAGGATTTTTTAGATGAAATGAAAGAAATAATGGAGGGGCTAAATATTGGTGAGGGGGCTTTAGTACTTAGACCATCTAAGTTATTAGGTCGAGAGTTCGATCACTCCAGAAGTCAAAGAAATGCTTTGATCCCCTTTAACTTAAGGTTTTAGGTACTTTTGTCTTTACTTATAGGAAATTAGTAAATGAAGGGTAAAATGAATGGGGAATTAACCACTTGACTTTATGTAACTGCTCAATTATCATCCATGCTTTAGTAACTTGTTGATAAAAGTAAATGATAGGATCTTAACTAATCATTCATCAAAATTCTGCAACCATTCAAATACTTACCCATCTACTCATCTCACAATCTTTTCTACTCTTTATTAGGGTGCACTTAAGCTGGCAAACCCTTATCAAAACTTTTTCTTTTATTTTACAATGGAAATCTATCTAAGTCTATCCTTATTACATCCAAGGGCTCCGATTAAACTATTGAGCTCCTTTTATTTACTCTATTTATCTACTTATATGCCAAGATTAAGCAGTTTGATCAGATTTTATTCTCTATCTCTAACCATGAAATTCAAAGCATGGAATAACCAAGATTAAACTATTTGATTACCATGGATTGTGGCATGAATAACAAGTTCCACACCATCATTATTATACATAAAAAGTAAATGGTAGTGGCATTTGGACTTGCACACTTTCATGGTCTTTTTCTTTTTCCTTGGGGTTCATTTTTTCATCTTTTTTGACCTTTTTCATTTATTTTTGTCCTTTGATTTTTCTTTTAGGACATACCCTCTTTACATTTTTTAATTTTTTGAATATGGAAAACATTTGCAGAAAGCAAAGGTATGTACATATTACAGATTTGACCTCAGCCATTCAAAAATTATGACACCTATCGGTATAAGAACATAACATATTCCAATTTGAATCTCAAATTGGAAGAATTTGGAATGGACAATTATAAAATGAAGGGACATTAAATCATAAACCTTTTATACCCTCTCATAAAAAGGCAAATAATTATTTCAAGTCAACTATAGATTCCAATTTGAATCTCAATTTGGAAGAATTTGGAATGGAAAATCATGGCTCTTTTCATTAGGTAAGCCATTCTAAAAGGAGTTGTTTTTAGTGTGATTTTTTGGATTTTTGGGTGCCAGAATCCTGTGGAAAATTTTGAGGTGAAATCTTGATTTTTATTATTTAAACTGGTTTTTTGACTATATATATGGGTTTAGCACCCTGAAAAACCCCTAGGGCACTTCGATTATGTTGGGATTATCCATCAAGCTTCCAATTCCAATAAATTCTTGTCAGATTTTAGAGAAATTACACCGAAAAAAATCCACCGGAAAAGCTTCCAAAAAGTCTCACTAAAGACTTCTCAATTCCAAAAATACTTTCCCTCAATGGATTAACACTATTAATTGGATGATCAACCAACTCCTTAAGCAAAAATCCCTTTTTGATCAACTCACACAAGAGAATAAAGTAGAATAAACCAATGATGAAGAGGATTTTACTAAGCAATCAATTATGTTTCTATAGGACTAGGTTTTGGATACAAATACTTAGACTATTGGGTAAGATTCTTTGGGTGAATCTCAATCTACATAGACTACCTCAAAATCATGTAACCTGAGTAAGGGACATCTGCTTAAGATTGCTCTTCTATCAAACTTAAGCTATACTTTTAGGAAAGCTACTCCCCCTACCACAACGTTGAAATAGGGTTCATATCAATTTAAAACACCTCCTAGCTCATCTCAATCCAACAAAACCTCAACAAACATAAGCACACATTCCATATAATACAATGTCATGGAGGACATGAAGAAAACCATGTTGAAAATATCAACAAGAAATGTTAAAAATAGAATCCAGAAATTCCAATTTAATTTGTCCTTGCATTAAACTAACAATTAAAATTGAATTCTATTCTCATAGCAACTTGTAAATAGTTAATTAAGTTTAATTAACTTAATTATTTTAGGAATTTCGAGTTGGAAGTCTTTCTGTAGTCATGTATATGTTCTCCCTAAGTTTTAGGGGTCCAATATGAGTTTAAATTGAGTTGGAAATTAGATCACTCAGTTTACTGAGTTATGGTCAGTTAAATTATTTCTAACTATTTGTGGAACTAATAGAGGATTAAAAATGAGTTGGTGCCCTAGTGCATCCACTAGAGCTACTCCGGTTAGCTGAATATTCCCTCATGAGAAAATCATGCATATCGATTTTGAGAAAGACCCAGTGGAGATTAGAGTGCAGGGACAGTGTACTATCAGCGGTATTATTTATTGGAGTGTAAATATCATGCATGCATAATAGATTGACACTATGTTTGGATTGCGTAGTTTTGGAAGCATGAATTCCCTTAAATAAGAGCTATTCATCTTAGGAATTACGCAAGAGATCAGGGGCTTGGAGAGCTACAAAATTGGCTAAGTGTTGGCCAAGTGCTAGCTTGTGAACTGAGAGAGTTGAGGATACTTGTGTGGAATTGTTCTAGTGAGAACAAGCTTTGTATCTTCACTCATATTTATGATATATGCAATACAGATAAAAGTGTTTTGACCAGTGGCTTTCCCCATATACATATTTTTTTATGTGTCATTGATTTATCTTATGCTTGTTCATATTGTTTTCATCGATCTATTGGCTTTTGTTGATTGAAAGTAGAAGTAGATTCTTGTCTTTTTCTTTAGTACATTGCATGAGCTTGTGAATATACAGGAAAATTCTACATGGTATCGGAGCTGAAAACAGTATACTAGAGGATAATTCAAAGTTTTGAGTTTTAAGTTACAGGTGAAATTTGAATTTGTAATACATACTTCAGGATCGACAGATAGCATTCTACGGTTTGCGGCTCGAGTATGCCTTGCAAGGTAGCTCGAATTTTATAGTGTGGAGGGATAGAATGGAGGTTGTGTTAGAGGATAATGGATTGAAGGAATTTGTTGATCAAGAAATTCCTAAGCCAGCAGCATCGAATGCACAGAATTTGGTCGAATGGAAGAAGTGTGTGGCAAAGGTGAGGTGGATAATCCTTGAGGGAGTTTGAGACTACATTGTCTCGAGTCTCCATGGCAAGGAAACGCTATATGCTATGTGAAAAACATCGACGAACTTGTATTGGAACAACAGTGACCAAAGGAAATTGGCACTAAAGGACAAACTTTGAAAAATCAAAATGGAGAAAGGCGAGATTATTCCAAAATACTTGGCCAAGTTCACTCAATGTCGTGATGAACTTGGAAGTGTTGGAAGCACGGTTGTCGAGGATGATATGGGGAGTTTTTTGTGTCTCGGGGCAAGTATGCCAATGAGATACTCCGAAGATTCTTCATGGAGAGCAGCAAACCCATGGAGACTCCTCTAGTAGGTAACTAGAGGAACGAGGATGCTACTTCAGGCGAAGTAGTGGAAGCTATTGTTTACAGGAAACTATGGTTTCATTGATGTAATTGGTGAACACATGACTGAATATGTGCTATGTAGTTAACCAACTTAGTCAAGCGATGGTTAGGCCTACCAAGTTGTATTGGAAGGTGGCAAATCATGTGCTGAGATACCTCAAGGGCACTTCTCAGTATGGATTATGGTACATATGGACAGAGGGAGTGAAGCTTCAAGGCTTCACTGATGCAAATTTGACCAGAAAAGCACATCAGGAGGGATCTTCAGTATTGGGTCAGCGACAATTCCTTGGCACAGCAGGAAACAAAGATCGACTGCACTCAATTCGGCAGAGGTAGAGTACATGGTTGCGAGTTAGGTGACATGTGAGGCCATATGGATGAGGAAGATCCTGGTTGGTTTGTTTGGTTAGCAGATGGATCCAACTATGATTTATTGCGATAATCAGAGTTGTATCAAATTCTTTTAAAATATAGTTTTTAATGATTGGTCCAAGCATATTGATATTCGATATCATCATCTTACATATTGTGTATTGAGGCAGATCATGTTGTTAGAGTAAATTCCCACAGAGGTGCAAGATGTTGACATTTTGACAAAGAAATTGTCAAGATGTAAATTCGAATTTTATAGAGACAAGATCGGGGTTGTTGATAATCCCTTTCTTGTTGAGAGGGAGTGTCAAAAATAACAACAAGAAATGTTAAAAATAGAATCTAGAAATTCCAATTTAATTTGTCCTTGAATTAAATTGAGAATTAAAATTTATTTCTATTCTCATAGCAACTTATAAATAGTTAATTAAGTTTTATTTAATTAGATCAGGAATTTCGAGATGGAAGCCTTTTTGTAGTCATGTATATGTTCTCCCTAAGTTTTAGGGGTCCAGTATGAGTTTCAATTGAGTTAGAAATTAGATCACTCAATTTACTGAGCTATGGTCAATTAAATTAGTTCTAACTCTTTGTGGAACTAATAGAGGATTAACAGTTCGTTGGTGCACTAGTGCATCCACTAGTGCTACTCCAGTTAACTGAAGATTCCCTCATGAGAAATTCATGCACGTCAATTTTGAGAAAAACCTGGTTGAGACTAGAGTGTAGGGACAATGTACTATTGGTGGTATTATTTACTAGAGTGTAAATATCATGCATGCATCAGAGATTGATCCTCTGTTTAGATTGTGCAGTTTTGGAAGCATGAATTCCATTTAAATACATGATATTAATCCTAGGAATTACACAAGAGATCAGGGGCTTAGAGAGATGCAGAATTGGCTATGTGTTGGCCAAGACCTAGCTTGTGAGTTAAGAGAGTTGAGTATACTTGTACGGAATTGTTCTAGTGAGAACAAGATTTGTATCTTCACTCATATTTTTGATATATGCAATACAGATAGCGGGGTTTTGAGCAATGGCTTTCCCTGGATACATCTTGTGTTATGTGTCGGTGATTTATCTTCTTCTTGTTCATATTCTTTTCATTAATCTATTGACTTCCGCTGGTTGAAAGTAGAAGTAGATTCTTATCCTTTTCTTAGTACATTACATGAGCCTGTAAATCTTTGGGAAACTTCTACAAACCAAAGGTAATGTTTCTCTTTACGACATTCCTAATCTTCTACAATAAAGGGAATTAATTATGAATAATTTCAAGCCTTTGTCTTTTCAAGAAAGGTCCTTAACCATTTTTGGCATGACATCTAGGGGAGATCGCATAATGGTCAATGGTCCAGTAGGTATGGCCTTAGCTGAGGTGGATAGACTGGGCTCTGGGGGAGCCTCATAAGTACGATTCCTCATTTGCAAGAGGACGTCCTCTCTTGTCATGAAGATATCATGGTTAGGAGTATTGTTGAGATTCCCTGCAAATGGGTGATCTTGGGAAGTTAACAATTCCCTTATGGGGAAAGGGTTCTTGAATGATTGCAGTTAGTTGGCCACTTTGCCCCTACTGTCTTGTATCCTTTTTAAATCAAGAAGATGGGGATAGTGATGGTTATAATGGTTGTACTCCCCAAAGATGGTGCATGCATTATTATTCCGAAGACTAGTGCTCTTGCCCTGTTTCTGCAATTTTTTATTGGTCGTACCCTAGTTTTGGTTTCGATTGGGGTTGTCCCTTCCCGGTGCCCTTGGGAGTGGCTTCTGATTGCTACCTCCCTGCTCAGGCTCTCCCTTTGGCTTATTTTCTGGTTTTTCCCTAGCACCATTAGAAGAATTAACCAAATTCGGTTGTTCTTATGATTGATGCGATGAAGCAAGAGATGGTTGCACTAGATTTACCCGTGCATTGTTTTGCTTTAGCGGGTTATTCTGTTGCAGTGTTGGGAAAGGAGAATATTGGTTCTCCTATCCCTGGTTAATGTACTAGCTTGGGGGAGAAGACATTTTATCCGTACTCAGGAGGAGTATTGATTTCCCTATGGGAGATGATATGAGCCTCCTTGGGGGGGCTAGTGTTGGTTAACCATGTTGCCTATATTCTACATAGGTGTGCATTGACCATTATTTACCCGATATTTTGTAATGGTGGTGTTGCATCGTAAGATGGGCCATTCATTGGATATGCAGGGTATTGGCTGCTATTGTTATGATGTCTTTGGGATATGGCCCCAATTAATTCGTCAACAGTTTTGGATGCACTTGTTATTTCTCAAGAATATTATAGGCGTGGGGTGTCTAGGAGTACGTGGTAAATATACCCCGACTGGTTGTAGATAAACTCTAGTTTTTGGGCTTTATTGATGGATTTTTCCTCGCTTTGTTGGAATGTTCTAGCCACGTCTTTTGAGATTTCGAAGGTGAGGGATCTCAAGAAAATGTCTAAGAGGACTTTATTTTCAAAATCAATTTTGCACAATCTATGACATTTCTGCCATTTGTGGATATGGTCCAAGATGTGCATAGCTTGTGTTTGTTTGAAATTGGTTAGAAGCTCCAACCCAAAATCATGGTGGATTGAGAGTTGGAAGAAAGTAAGGAATTCTTTAACTAATGAGCTAAAGGTTTCGTGAGACGTAGAGGGCTGGTCTATATACCACTTCACGGCAGACCCTATTAGCGTGCATTGAAATAGCCTTAATCTAATAGTATCTTCTGTGATACTATTAGATGAACACCACAGGTGAAATTTCATGACGTGGTTCCCTGGGTCTTTGCCCTACTTTCCCTCAAATTTTGGAATATCTGAAGGGAGCTTTGTGGGCATAGATGGCCAATTTTGGCCATGTTCGATTGGGTCATTTGTGAGCTTGCTTAAATCTAAGAGATTTAATGAAGCTAAAAATGGGATCTATGCATTCCCTACCATCGCAAAGC
>APFE030597258.1:0-51721 GCA_000404065.3 Pinus taeda
ATTGAAGGAATCAATGAAGCCTTTAGTTATCAAAGAGACACCTCAATTATCAGCAAAAGAAAAGATCAAGCATAAGAAAAATGCACCAGGGTCAAGTGGAGTTGAACAGATATCAAGAGTAAAAACTAGAGGTCAGTTAAGTAAAGAGAAGGGAAAATCAATAGCTGTGGAAGAAAGTCCAATATCAAAAGCTAGTTTAAATGATTTGCTTGAGGCTATTGATTTTGAGCAAGCTAAATTAGTGCATAGTGAGTCAAGGCATATTGACCTTACTCAATCATCACCAGAGAGCACTAAGAAATCAAAGGCCTCGAAGAGGTTAAGGTTTGATGAACCTGGTAAAGAATTTGTGTTCAAACCACGGAGGCCAGTCACAAGGAAGCAAATCAAAGAAGCTGAGCAAGTGCACAGAGAAGAGGTAGCTCTAAAGGTGCTTAGAACAGAAGTAATTGAACAACTGCCTAAAACAGAGGAGGCAGAGAAAATGAAGAAAAAGCCCTTTACAAGAAGACAAGCAAGAGAAATGGAAAAACAGCAGCCCAAAATAGAAGAAGCAAAAGAAATCAGGAAGAAAGGTTTGAATAAAAAAATCCCCATTCCTCAAAAAGCAAAGGCTACATCTTCAAAGGACTAGTGGGAGGAAATCGAAAAGGAAATGGCTGAGATGGAGAGGGTTGTAGCTGAAATCGTAGCCATGGAAAAGGAGGTTGCAAAACTAAAAGCACAGCTAAATAAATTAGCTGCCAAATGAAATTGCAGATTTTAAAGTTAGGTGCTGCTCCAAAGTTTTGCTTTATTTTACTTAAGTTCATTGTTTTTAAGGCATGTAAGCACGACATATAAAATCAAGGTAAATTAGGAGTTTTGAAACCAGTGGCAGAGCTATTACAGTCACAGAGAATATTGATAAATTCATTAAAGACTGTGTTTTTGAAGAAACAGCAGTTTCGTAGCGCGCTACGAAAGTGCTGTAGGTGCAGTTTTTTGAAGAAAATAAACAGTTTTATGATGAGGTCAGCAGATTTTGAAGAAAAGGCCTAATGAACAGCAAGGAGACCACATAAGACTATCAGGGCCATTCAAATAACGACAAGTGTCCATACTTCATAAAGGTAAAATATTTTGTCTTAAGCCATAGCTTTAATAAAGGTACTTTATTACCGGTGGTTAGGGTTTGGCTGAAGATGCATACGAGGATGTGGGCTTGTACACTTGTTCAATCAACAAGGCTTCCAACATATCTGGAAAGATGGTGATGCTCATCGATTTTGAAGTATTAAAGAGCTGGGAACACAATGCTTAATTTTCGAAGGATGGTGGGAAACAAGGACCGAGAAAACAGGGGTTTATTATTATGATCAATGAACCATCAACACATTTAGCATCCAAGGCTAATCTGGTTTCTTGCATCCTTATCTCAGCTATCACGGCCAGAACTAAAGGAGACAACTGTCGAAGATCTAGAAAGGAATCATGATACGAGGAGAATAAAATTTGAGTTTAAGTCTGATTAGGACTCTTTTGTAATTACAGTTCAATGCTTAACAGACTCATTAAATCAATAGTAGATTTAATGAGTCTGTTAAGATAGATAAGGGTAGTTAATGTCAGTCATCGAGCTCCCCTCATGCTGCAGGAGGAAGCTCAAAGTAGTTAAGAATGTTTTCCTATATATAGAGAAAACTCTGATGTAATGAGGGTTGGATTTTTATGCAAAACAGAGTTTGTATTGGCCTGTATAAAAGACTTTTTACAGTAATATAAAGACTACTTTTTCTTCTCAAGATTCATACTTTGTTCAAACACTCAAGATGTATGTGGTTTTGTTTTATCCTTCATATTTTACAGCTCTATAGATATGCAATCACTCTAAATTCACTTAGTGCTCAGACTTCCTGTGCATATTTATGAGTTGGGGTTCTTTTGAGAAATGTTTTTTACAGCTCTATAGGTATACAATCACTCTGAATTCACCTAGTGCTCAGACTTCCTGTGTATACTTATGAGTTGAGGTTCTGTGAGAAATGTTTTGAGTGTTTAAACATTACATGCCTTGACTTCTATGAATGAGTAGTTGATAGTTTATTGAAAAGGTGTTTGACTCCATGAGCCCAATGGAAGAAATGTTATGTTGTCTGTCCAACCAGCATGTTTATTAAGTTTTCATTTCAAGAGTTAGCCCTCTTTGTGTTAATGATAAATCAATAGTTTATTTTGAGAGAGCCCTCTCAGGTTAGGGAGGCTAATCCTTAGCCAAGAGTCTGGTCTGAAATAGTTACATAGGGTCTTACTGATTAGCAGCCATCAGTACTGATTTTGTGATAACACCTTGAACCAAGAAGGCACACTTGGAAGGATGGCGTGGCCCTGCTATGAAATCTTGTTTACTAGGTATAATTCTCATAGGTGAGAATTAATACCATGTGATTTTATTTCATTGTGTGCAATGCCACTTCTTCACCTCTCACCTCATGCAATGAGCACATAAGCAGTTGGTCATTATGACCAGTGCTCATGGGAGATGAGTCACATTCAATTAGCTTTATATTCTAGACAATTCCCTTGTTGCAATGAGCTAGAAATTGATTATTATGGCTAATTTTCGTGGTGAATGGACCAAGAGACACTTTCCCTGATACAATGAGTCCATGAGGAATTGGTCATTCCTAGTTATGATTAATGCTCATGGGTCCTTGTAACACTAATCTGAACACATTAAGCTTAATATTGGTATCTAAATACTGTGCATTCTATGTCTGGAATGGTAGTTTGGTAGAAATCAAAATGTAACATGTATTGCACCATCAAACCTATCCTCCAGTTAAGTTCTACTCCTTTATGCCCTTGGTTGCATTTAAATGTTTATACTTCTTTATCCCCTTAGTTACATTTAAATGTTTATATTTGCCTATTCGTGGGATGCATTATGTTTACACAATGATAATGAGTGAATCTAAAGTACATATGAACTGCCTGCAATTCTTGTTTGGTTATATGAATTTCAGACCTTGTTACAGTCCCAGTCCAATTATGAAGGTTGTAACTACATTTTGAAATGAAACTGATATATGTGTGAGTTGTCTACAACCCCTTAGGTGCATGAGATTCTAGATTTTGGATACGTTTAAAGGTAAAATTGTCCCAGCAAATTAATTATGACGAGAGGAATTTGCACAGGATGCATTGGAGCCCAATGGAGACAATTGTCTATTACATTCGATTGGCTTTGCACGGGGTGCACTAGAGCCCAGCCCAAAGGGGACGATTGGCTATTACATTCAACAGTCTAAAGACCACAGAAATCTCATGAAGTCTAAAATCTGGTGCACTAATATTGTATATGCAGTTCCTAAGAACGAGGTAAGGCAATTGACTAATTAGTAATGATGTATGCATCAATCCAAAGCTTATATCAGTAATGTATTTAAAGCAAAATCTGAAGCATAATCTCTTCAGATAAAGGAAGTGGGTTGATCATTAGTGAAGCCACAATGTGGATGTTAGAAACTTACAAACAAACTAACTCCACTACTGCCCTAATTGAGCTTCTAATGTCGGGCTGCCACAAAAAGGATTCTGCTCTTAGCAAATAGAGCCATCACCATAGAATGGGGGCAGTCTCGATGAGATCTTATAAAACGAATTGCAGGTATAATGACCAGAATCTTCTCATATCAAAACAATCTGCTCTTGTCAACATGGTCTGTCAATACCATAAAATTGACCCATTAGCTCAGTCTCCACAGACCTAGAATGGGTAACACACCTAGTCCCTCAAGGAATGGTGGTACCAGTACCAGATGAGCACCCCACGTATAGAAGGGGACCTACCCGAAGGAGGGAATTAAGCCATAAGCCATTTAATATACTAGGAACAAAATATATATATAATATATATATATATACCAAAAAAAAAGAACGAAAAATGAATATATATATATATATATATAGATACGTATATATACCAAAAAAATTAGAAATAAAAATGAAAATTTTCCAAGGAGGCATGTTACAAGTGGTGTCAGAGCTCCCAGGTTCAACACCTGGACCTAGTGGGCTCTATTAGGAAAGTAATGACAACTAAAGGTGTAACCCTAGAATCAAGAGAATGACCATCTTTGACCAACTCTCAAAAATGGAGAAACATGGAACACAATTAAGTGAATAACCATCGTGGTCCGAGTCACCGACCATAAATTACAAATTACAAACTGAATAAAGAGATGTAAAGGAGGTTCAGGGATTTATCCACGATGGTTATTCACTTAGCCCTACATTGACATGTATAATGAATTTCATGTTTGTTCTATTGGAGATGAATTGATGCTAATGAGGTATGAGGTATGATATGTGATGGGGTTGCTCCTACAGTTGAGACATGGTCATCAGTACTATGCTTTTGTAATGCCTAGATGATGTCATGTAAAATAATGTGTGAGACAAAATCCACGTGAGGAACTAGTTACAAAACTAACATTCAGCCTTGCATGTGAAACACTGCCAAGATTTGCTGGTTTGGCTTCTTTATGCATTTCAGTTAAAAAAAGAAATATTTCTCAAGGGCAGTAATATAAGCTGAGAAGTTATTATGGCTGTCAGTATTATGCGTTTGTAATGCCTAGATGATGTCATGTAAAATAATATGTGTGAGACAAAATCCATGTGAGGAACTAGTTACAAAACTAACATTCAGCCCTACATGTGAAACACTGCCAAGATTTGTTGGTTTGGCTTCTTTATCCATTTCAGTTAAAAAGAGAAATATTTCTCAAGGGCAGTGATATAAGCTGAGAAATAACTTCTGTAGGAAAGGTGTGGAACCGAAAGGAAAAGATAGTACTACGGGTAGAACTCTAAGAACGCCCAAACACATCTGTCCATATGACTGGGTGTGTTTATGTATCATCAATAAAATAGGACTGTAATCAAAAAGTGATAGCTCAGGAAGGCAGGACCGAGCACTTCTAAGCTGACCTTAGAATGTCTAATCCAAATACTAAGTTGACCTTACAAAAACTCATATTTAAAGAAGAATGGATGGTTGGCTGACTTGTGTTAAAGGGGCTGAAATCGACTTGTAGTTGGGTTTGCACTAGATAGGGGTGTTGGAAAGCATGGAATTAATCTATATTCAGGATCAAACCTGACCCCTGTTGAGATAGTTCACTTAATTTGCAAGGGACGTATTGTCATTGCTGAGTTTTCTTGTTGCATGTTTCATGACATTATGATTTGAAAGACCTAAGCAACCACTTGGAGCCCTCGTATCCATTGTTAAAGGGAAATTTGCAGTTCTATTGGCATGATTGCAAAGGATGTGGATTTTGGGAATTGAGCACTGACTTGGATTCCATATTGTCACCTTTGAAAAAAGCCACCATGCATTGATGGACCTTTGGAGGTTGGATGCTCTGAGTGGAAAGCCCTTTTTGGATGATGTGTTTCAACTTTGAGGGATTCTCCCCCTAGATTATCGGACATGTGGCTTAAAACCTACATTGTAATTTTTTAGAAGACACCTATCAGTCCTTATTGGCAACCCTACAAGAGGAGGGCCTTTTTGATTATGTTGAAGATAAGAAGGGTATTGATGAAGAAACAAGTACCACAACCTGCAACAAGAGCAGCCTCCTCATCTGCCTCAAAAGTCTTGTTATGATAAAAATAAAGCATAAATGGAAAGCCCTAGCCTTAGGCCATGAAGATAATGATCTATAAGTCATGTTGGATCACAGTCTTGATCAAGTGTTTGTTAAGAAGGAAAATGGAAAAACTGCTGAATGTAAAATTTCAGAGCAAAGGGATAGATTTGACAGTTTTCATACCAGTTCTTTAAGGAGTGAAGATGTATTTCCAAATCGGATTTGTGACCAAAATTTGAAGAGGGCAGCTACCAAGATTTGCTGGTTTGGCTTCTTTATGCATTTCTGTTAAAAAGAGAAATATTTCTCAAGGGCAGTGATATAAGCTGAGAAATAACTTCTGTAGGAAAGGTGTGGAACCGAAAGAAAAAGATAGTACTACAATAGTACTACGGGTAGAACTCTAAGAACGCCCAAACACATTTGTCCATATGACTGGGTGTGTTTATGCATCATCAATAATGTAGGAAAGGTGTAGAACCGAAAGAAAAAGATAGTACTACAATAGTACTACGGGTAGAACTCTAAGAACGCCCAAACACATTTGTCCATATGACTGGGTGTGTTTATGTATCATCAATAAAATAGGAATGTAATCAAAAGTGATAGCTCAAGAAGGCAGGACCTAGCACAATGTCTACTCCAAATACTAAGTTGACCTTACAAAAACTCATATTTAAATAAGAATGGATGGTGGGCTGGCTTGTGTTAAAGGAGCTGAAATCGACTTGTAGTTGGGTTTGCACTAGATAGGGGTGTTAGAAAGCATGGAATTAATCTATATTCAGGATCAAAACTGACCACTATTGAGATAGTTCACTTAATTTGCAAGGGATGTATTGTCATTGCTGAGTTTTCTTGTTGCATGTGGCATGACATTATGATTTGAAAGACATAAGCAACCACTTGGAGCCCTCGCATCCAATGTTAAAGGGAAATTTGCAGTTCTATTAGCATGATTGCAAAGGATGTGAATTTTGGGAATTGAGCACTGACTTGGATTCCATATTGTCACCTTTGAAAAAAGCCACCATGCATTGATGGACCTTTGGAGGTTGGATGCTCTAAGTGGAAAACCCTTTTTGGATGGATGTGTTTCAACTTTGAGGGCTTCTTCCCCTAGATTATCGTACATGTGACTTAAAACCTACATTGTAATTTTTTAGAAGACACCTATCAGTCCTTATTGGAAACCCTACAAGAGGAGGGCCTTCTTGATCTTGTTGAAGATAAGAAGGGGATTGATGAAGAAGCAAGTGCCACAACCTGCAACAAGAGCAACCTCCTCATCTGCCTCAAAAATCTTGTTATAATAAAAATAAAGCATTAATGGAAAGTCCTAGTTTTGCCCTTGAAGATAATGATCTAGAAGTCATGTTAGCAACCTCCTCATCTGCCTCAAAAATCTTGTTATAATAAAAATAAAGCATTAATGGAAAGTCCTAGTTTTTCCCTTGAAGATAATGATCTAGAAAGTCATGTTGGATCACCCTTGATCAAGTGTTTGTTAAGAAGGAAAATGGAAAAAATGTTGAAGGTAAAATTTCAGAGCAAAGGGATAGATTTGACAGTTACCAGTTCTTTAAGGAGTGAACATATTTCCAAATCGGATTTGTGACCAAAATTTGAAGAGAGTAGTTGCACAACAACATTGATGAAGCACTATTTAGGAAGGGAACTAAAATATGGATAAGTTCCCACCTAATATTAACAGTTGAGGAACGTAGCAAGATGCCTCAACTGAGCAAGATTCCCATCTTCAATAGAGATTTGTGAATGGAAAATACAAGTTTTCTATATTCATAGGAATCAATGGGATAATGGAAGATTGCTCAAGTGCACTGTTTGGCATAATAAAGACTTTTATTTCATCTCCTTCCTGTACTTCTTGCGAAGAATGAAAAACCTTTATGCAGTTGAATCCAAAATCATATGTTGTGAGCTTTGAAGGGAGCCCTGTACTTCTTGCGAAGAATGAAAAACCTTTATGCAGTTGAACCCAAAATCATATGTTGTGAGCTTTGAAGGGGAGCCCTACCTGTGACAGTGATGATCACAAAGGTGAGAGGGACAGAATTGTTGTCGTTCATGATGACAAGAATACCATTGAAGATGTATTTTCAAATCGAATTTGTGACCAAAATTTGAAGAGGGAAGCCTCATTGATGAAACACTATTTAGGAAGTGGACTAAAATATGGATAAATAAGTTGAAGAATGAAAAACCTTTATGAAATTGAATCCAAATTCATATGTTGTGAGCTTTGAGGGGAGCCCTACCTGTGACAGTGATGATCACAAAGGTGAAAGGGGCAGAATTGTTGCCCTTCATGATGACAAGAATACCATTGCTTTGACGATGGAGGGGCATCATTTTCATGATAGTTTTCTTGCTCATTTTGTTTAAGGAAATAATGCAAATATAAACCACTATGCACAAAATCAATAACTCAAAGGGTAAACAAATGTTGCCCTCCTCATTGGATTTGATTTACAACATGGAGATAACATTGCTTCCCCAGTTGAGGGACACACTTGTATTGCAAAATCATAGAAGGTACCTAAAAACATACAACAACAGCCCTGATTTCCACCATACAACAACAGCCGTGATTTCCACCTTGATCTGGATTTATGCTCTAGAAGATCTTATATAATGTACTTTGATGGGCCATCCAAATTTGATGATGAAGAACCGCATTATGATGAGAGTTGAGAACAGATATTCAAGGACTAATGGGAAGGACATGTTCCTGATCTAAAAATGGTTGAAGAGTTTCAAGGCTTTCTAAAAAGGGTTGAAGAGTTTCAAGGCTTTAAGGACATGTTCCTGATCTAAAAAGTGTTGAAGAGTTTCAAGGCTTTATAGATATTACGCCAAATTCTATCGATGCTAAAAACAAGCGAGAATGTGAAAAGCTTCTTAGCCTTGATGACTCTACAGTAAGTTTAATTACTGTGAATTTTCAGAGAATTAGCATGGAAAATAGAATACAAACCTAGAATGCAATAATGAAAAAGAGCGCAATGTCTCTTGGCAAGATGATGGGCAACAATTCCCACGTATATATATGATGGAATTATCTTCGAGGAAAAGGCAGCTGATGAATTTGCCTTGAATGATTTAAAGGGTTAAGGTTGATGAAACAAGTTCCATGCTGTATTCCAAAATCAAAAGGGGTGGATGCTCATATATTCAATTATGAAAGCAACAACTCACAATCAGCCCACTAAGGTCATAAACCAAATTTAATGTACTTCAAGGATGCTCCAGCTCCATATTATGGAACCAAAATCAGCAATCTTGTTTATGTGGGCAAGGAAATCCAAGCAAAGAAAACAGGGATTGATGAAGCTGATCAAGATTCTTTAGCGCTTGTTACAAAGAGGACAAAATATGTCCAATCTAAATTTCCAAATGTAAACCACAGCAGAAATTATGACAAAATTTGAAAATATTTTGGATGTACGAGTTCAATGAATAAAACAAATGATTGTCATATGAGAAGAGTACATGGAAAAAAACTAAAATTCATAATAAAAAATAGGACATAGACTCGCTTAAATCAGGCTGTGTAAGTAAGCCTGCACTACACTACACTGTCTGGATCTTTTGCCGCAGCAGAGATATTGAGATTGGCTTAAATCAGGCTGTGTAGTAAGCCTGCACTACACTACACTGTCTGGATCTTTTACCACAGCAGAGATATTGAGATTGGATATCTTACGGCCAAACTCCCTTTGCTGGACAAATTCAGTAGGGCAGCCTGCACTACACTACACTGTCTGGATCTCTTACCGCAGCAGAGATATTGAGATTGGCTTAAATCAGGCTGTGTAAGTAAGCCTGCACTACACTACACTGTCTGGATCTTTTACCGCAGCGGAGATATTGAGATTGGATATCTTACGGCCAAACTCACTTTGCTGGACAAATTCAATAGGGCACTTCCTACAGGCCAACCACTATCCCTGCCACTATCCAAGCCCTGGAAAACAAGCCGCAGGGTAATCTGAACACTCTCCCAGGGCTGGAAAACAACCCACAGCAGAGATATTGAGATTGGATATCTTACGGCCAAACTCCCTTTGCTGGACAAATTCAATAGGGCACTTCCTACAGGCCAACCACTATCCCAGCCCTGGAAAATAAACCGCAGGGTCACCTGAACACTATCCCAGGGCTGGAAAACAACCCGCTAGGTCATCTGGTCATCTGTTCTAAGTACGAATTGGGTCTCTATTTCTAGATGTAATATAGTTATGGCAGTGCACTGAAAGGATTTTGAAATTAGAGTAAGAGAATATTTCAGAATTTAGGTCCTAAATATCAAAATTGAAGTCGAGTTTTCTATAAAACTCTAAACACAAACAAGTTTGTTTTTCATTCAATCTAGCTTAACTTCCTTAAAGTAGAAGGCCAAAAAAACAGTATGTAAATACCTTGCTGCCACACGTATGGAAAGTCGTCGCTGCAGCAGCCCTGAAATTCATTAGATGATAGCTCCTGGGGCGGTAGATTTGTCAGTTCCTTCCTGTTTATAAAAATTTAAACCATCAAAATATATTACAAATTTGAACCATCAAAAATTATTACAGAAAGAGGATGAATTAAAAAATAATGGAAGACGTGTTTGACACTCACTCTGTAAAGGCATCATTTAACCATCAACAGTCACTCCATATTCTCCTCTGCCACAGAGTCTGCTCTCTCTCTCTCTCAGACTTACAGACATGAACATCACAATCATAAACACATCACATTGACACACTACGCTACACAAACACAAACACACCACATTAACAAACACATCACTGAGCGCGCTCCACAAACACATCACAATTACATAGCGAAAGAGAGAGCCTCTCTTGTAGCATTCTCTGCTAGAACGCAATAGTTGAACCTCTGAATACTCTTAACTGTGTTATGCTCTGCCATCCCAAATCGTCCTCGCACTGCAATTCCAAACAAGTGAAAAACCTCAACCTAATATACATAATCAGTACCATTTATAACCACAATGTGGTTATAAATACATCTACATCTGGAGCTGCAACTATATATGAATGTGACAATGGGATACATTAGAATAACAATAATATTGAAAAAGATGAATGTCTGTTCTGTAATTAAACAACCTGCATAGTTTCCTTCTGTAGTTTCCTTGTGTCCACAGATTGCAAAAGATGAATGCCTGTTCCGTAATTAAACAACCTGCATCGTTAACAAAGACACACAGCGCAATCAATTAAATACGGATCACAAATATGTTGCTCTGTATATACAATGGGATCGTAATGGAAAACATATTAAAGTTACCTGGCTCCATTGAAGGCGAATGATTCTGGTCTCTTGACGTGAACAAAACTTTGATGGAATCCTCAGATCTATCTGCAGCCTAGAGAAACATGGTTCAGAGACTTCAGCGACAGGGCAAAACAATGCACTATTCTCCTATTATATTTTCTCTTCAACTTAAAATTGTGATGGGAAGCTGTGATTCCGATTATCTGATTTGCCTTTGAAATTCCTAGTTAAACATCTGTTCTGACCGAGGTTCTATTCCCGCGCGTGTCTCTGCAACGTCCCCTGCATTTTATAAGCCGACAACAAAAGCGGCACTTGTCACAAATGTACGAGATCATACAGTTAGAAAATTCAAATTTAATCCCATCAGTTTCGGTAATCATGAATCTTTTAATTTAATCTTTTAAGCAAGGATTAATATTTTAATCTAATCTTTTAAGTAAAGATTAATCTAATTTAAAATTAATATCCTAATATAATTTTCAAAGTAAAAATTAATCTATTTTTTAAGTAAATTATTAATCTTTTAATCTCATCTTTTAAGTAACTATTAATATTTTAATCTAATCTTTTAAGTAAATATTAGTATTTTAATCTCATCTTTTAAGTAGAGATTAGTATTTCAATATGATATTTTAAGTAATGATTAATATTTTGAATTTATGATATTTTTGTTGGATAGAGAAACATCTATAGGTTGTGCATGGCTAAGATTTATAATGGTTAAAAGTCACCTTAAGTGTAATTGTGTCATAACAAGTGCATATAATGGATATGAGGATTATAGTTGTTTTAGTATGTAATGAATTAATAATTGCATTTTATATAATGTATTAATGAATATAATGATATGTTTGTATGTAATGAATTCACAATGGGGCAATGGCTAGGGTTTGAATCAGATGGCAGAGATTTTCTTCAGACAGTACGTTTTTTCCTTGAAGCAGTCAAGCAGTGTGGGTCTACCAGCAGTTGATCCGACAATGTTCACAAAGGAGTTATCATGGCTAAGGAAGAAGAGGTTGACTATGAAACAGTTAGCATTGAAGGTAGTCCTATTTTCGGCAATATTCTTACACTCACAGATTCTAGCGCTGGCAGGGATCAAACTCATGGGGGATTGGATTGGCATTTTGTATCTTTAAGAGACATTGCCACGGTAGAGGCATGGGCCAAAGGTTCGTGGTCGATCAAGTTAGTTTCCCCTTTATCATGGCCTTTGGAAATCGTTTTTGTTCCTCCACCTTGTTAGGTACGTGATGGAGGTTTTCCAGATAGTCTTTGGGGGTTTTCCCCTATTGTTTCACTGCTTTTTGGTGACTTGCAAACTTCTCTAGAGTTTGGTCAGCTTGATTTACCCAAGGTAAATGTCCCTTTCTTGCATAATGGTCAAGGTTTAACTAAAGTTAGGTTTATTGGAGAACTTTTTCCACCCTCACATTTTGTGCCTTACCGGATTGGTTTTATTTAGATGGTGTCTGGTCGTTTTCAATCGGTTTCAAGTCCCTTTCCTAACCCCTCTCCCCAAATGCCACTGATATCTAAGCACAAGCGATTGGATGTTCAAGAGTCAAAGGCCAAGGGCAGGAAGAACCAATTGTTGAGGATTCAAACACCCCACAGACTGGGGATCCAAATTAAGGGGCACAAAAAAAGAAGGATAGTGTTATAAAAAGGAAAGAACCCTCTGCAAAGTTAAAGTTGCAGCTGGATGTGAGGATGCATCAAGTAGCGACAATGGCGTAATGGACACTAGTTGGAAGGACACGACGTAGGAAATTCAACATAAAAACATTAGAGGATTGGATGGCTACAGAAGTAGGTCCCCTTATTTCAAAATCACTTAAAATTTTCCTTCTTTCGGAGGGTTGGACCAAAATGATTTTCACTCCCCCGAGGAAGCTCTCACAATCTCACAACGTGTCTGGAATATAGACTTCACACAAGTTATTTTTAAGTTTCGGTCCCCTCTTTTCGATGTGAATCAGGAATAATTAAATATGGTCCTTGTATGTGTTTGTCTACTTTGTTTTCCCCTAAATTTGTGGAAGCTAGAGATTTTCCAGGATATGGGCAACAATCTGGTCTCATATTTGGATGCAGATTTTTCTTATTTGCATGCAAAAGGCAAGTCAGTGGCTAGGGTGTCAGTAAATATCGACTTAAGGGAAGGTTTATCTGAATATCTTGATATGGAAGAAGGAAAAATTAGTCCTCAACCATTGGACTATGAGGGGGTTCCTTTTCATTGCCTAAGGTGTCGCAAATATGGCCATACTATGAAATTTTGCAATTTTCCTCTTAAGAAGAAGAAGGCCTTAAAAGACCCCTCTCGAAATCAGTCTTCAGCTACTCAACATCCTTTCGTTTCTTATTTTTTCAACCAACATTCGCTCCTCTCCTTCTTCCAAAGGAGCATCTTACTAGAGCAACAACCTCTCCTTATGGTCCATATAAGCATGTAAAGGGAATTGTGCATGGGAATGAAGAGGGCAAACCACTTCAAGCAGATACTCCAGACAATATTGTGTTCTCTTCCCTTGGTGTAATAACCCCTCGTTGAATTTCCATGTAAAAAATATAAGACCAAGGTCATGGGACACGTATTCCAAGTTGAATGGTGGGAAAACATCCTAGTGGGTGTTCCTTTCAGTTTATTATGGCTAAGGAAATTGGCAAAGGCATTCACAAAGGCAAAGAGGCATTAATTGGCATTTATTTACGAAAATAAAGTAAAATAGGAGAATAGGAAGGTGAAAAGTCATAGGTTGCATGTGAGAAGGAAATTGGAGGAAAATGAATAAATTAGAGGTCTCAATGATAAAAACGATTTTTGTTGGAAATACTGAGAGGTGGGTGAATCAGTATTTCTTATTAATTTTTTTAATTGTTCTAGTGATTGCCAAAAACATATATAGATATGTATATGTATACACAGAACACAGAATTCAACAGCTGGAATTAATGCTTTTATTAAAACTCAAGACAGTGCAATGAAATAAATACAATATAAGTATAAATCTGATTGTGAATAGTTGCCAGGCTCCAACTTGGACTTCAGTGAGGCTCCAACCTCCAGAGCACCAACTATGTTTTGCAGTGGTTTTGCACTTAGGAGCACCAACTTTGTTTTGCAAAGGTTCTGCACTTAGGAGCACCTACCCCCAATGACTTCAGTCCTATTCAGTTTTGAGGCTCCAACCTCTTGGGCTCCAACCCAACCTAGGTATAAACTGGTATACTCCTACACTCTATTCAGCTGAGTTTCTCCCACTCCTACTCTCCTACCTCTGCTGCCTCTACAGCCTCCGCTGCTTCTGCTGCCTCTTTTGCCTTTGCTACTTCTACTACCTCACACTCTGGGTCTTCACCACAACAACAGCACCAACAATTCTCTGTTTTTACTGTTTTATACATTCCCATGCCTTTGTCCATTCGTTTCCGCTTACACCGCCTCTTAGGCTTCCTCCTCGATCGCTGCGGCTTCCTCTGTGTTGTGCAAGTTCACTGACTTTTCGAGGACATGTAGATTCATTTGAGAGGTCCAAAACTCCACGAAGAACACATCTTACTGGCTACGACTTTAACAACGCTCCTTTAACAATGATTGTGGGCATGCACATATTTCTGCTTCATTTAATGGATTTCCATGTCTAATCGCAATCAATATCGCCATGAATCACCCCATTTACCTGACGTTCAGCCTTCTATTCCTGTATCGGGTCCATGCTTAAATCGCAATCGGCGATTCGTGACTCCTGGGGGTCCTTTATATATTGGACCCTTGACTCCGTCGATGGCCGACAGCCGATCCTCCACTGCTCCTATGGATCGGATGCGATATGGTATTAAGCAGTAGTTGATAACCCCTTCGGGTCCGTGTGTAATCGCAATTCCATTTTATAGCGCCATCCCTTTATAACTTGCAATGGATCACTTCCGACATGGCGGAAGCGATATAGCATTGAGTCAAATTGTAATGTAGCAGTGGGTCCGCATACATTCATCGCAATCAGGGGTTTCCCTTGGCAGAGGTCCGATGCGATATCATTATCGGCTATCGCAAGTTGCACAGGGTTAGGGATTGACGTTAACGCCGACCACGATATGACTCACCGCTCCCATGTAATAAATTTCAAGTCCTATTTCCGCCTTCGATAGGTAACGATATATATATACGTGAGTTTTGGCCTCCGATAGTGTATTGTCGAGGATGCATAGTTTGCCCGCTGATAGTGTTAAGGCCAATCCCGATAGTGTTTAAACGCACACACACACACATATATATATAGTTCCATTGTTTTTACTTTGTTTGTATATATATATATATTGCTCCGCTTATGAACCTTACTCTTGGCATATGCGATACGCGATAGCTCTACTCCTCCGATAGAGTATTCCTTTGGCATTGTTGCTCCGATAGCTGTTACCTGCATGCATATAAGCTCTCTAATGACTTATTTGTATGCCTCCATTGGCTCTGTCTGCTCTTTGCGCTGTTTGCTCCTCTGGTGGCTCTGTCTCCTCCTCTTGGCTCCAATAACTCTGTGTGCTCCTCTTGGCTCTGTCTGCTCCTTGAATATTGCCATATTGACATCAATGACAATCTGTGTCCAACAATCTCCCCCTTTGTTATTGATGACAATATTCTTCTGCTCTCTCCCCCTTTGACATCAATGGCAAAGAAATGCATACTGACTCCCCCTGTTAACTTGCTCCCCCCGTCCTGTTACATACTTATGAATGAATTTGAGTGATGGTAAAGAAATAACTCCCATCTTTTGACGCAAATGTTTGAATGCTTCTCAAGGAAGAGGTTTTGTGAAAATATCAGCTATCTTCTCCTTAGTATTGATATATTTCAGGATGATGTTTCGTTCAGCTACTGTCTCACGAAGGAATGATACTTGATTGGTATGTGTTTGGTTCTTGAGTGCATCATAGGATTTTTGCTGAGACTGATAGCACTTGTGTTGTCACAATAGACGGTAATTGGTTGATCTGTACATATGTCGAGATCTTTTAGAGCTTTCTTCATCCATAATATCTGAGTACAACAGTCTGCTGCAACAATATACTCGGCTTCGGCTGTGGATAATGATATGGATGATTGTTTTTTGCTGAGCCAGGATACCAAACAATCTCCTAGGAAGAATGCATTTCCACTAGTACTTTTTCCGATCATCTATACTTCCAGCCCAATCAGCATCGGTGTATGCAGTTACAGTCAATGTTGAGTTCTTTGGGTACCAAAGACTGAAATCAGAATTCCCTTAAGATATCTGAGAATTTTTTTTACAGCTAATAAATGGGATTGTTTGGGAGCAGATTGAAATCTTCCCACCATTCCTACTGCTTGCATTATGTCTGGTCGTGTAGCTGTTAAGTATAGAAGGGCTCCAATCATTGATATGTAATGAGTTGCATCTACTAGAGGGGAGTCATCATCTTTGCTCAGTTTGCAGTTTGTGGTCATAGGTGTGCTCATGGGTGCACAATCATCCATTCCATATTTTTTGAGCATGTCTTTTAGAAATTTGGATTGAGATATACATAATCCTGCTCTGGTTTGAGATACTTGAAGTCCAAGGAAGTGGGACAACTCTCCTATCATTGACATCTCGAACTCTTTTGACATGCTTTGAGAAAATTCATGGCTCATTTCATCATTATTACTAGAAAAAATCAGATCATCGACATAAACAAGAGCAACTAGTAACTTACCTTCATCTATCTTTATGTATAGATTACTTCCAGCCACTCCCTTTTTGAAGCCTTGTTGTTGTAGGTAGTGATCCAATCTTGCATGCCAAGCTCTAGGAGCTTGTTTCAACCCATATAAAGCCTTTTTCAACTTACAGACTAAGTCCTTTCCTGTTGTTTGATCAAAACCTTCTGGTTGCTCCATGTAGACTTCTTCCTTGAGTTCCCCATTTAGAAATGTTGATTTCACATCCATTTGATAGACTTTGAATCCTTTTGAGCAAGCAAATGCCAAGAACATCCTGATAGCTTCCATACGGGCCACTGGTGCAAATGTCTCTTCAAAGCCAATTCCTTCAATTTGTGAATAGCCTTTACAGACCAGTCTTGCCTTGTTTCTGATAACCTGTCCTTCCTCATTCATTTTATTTTTGAACACCCATTTGGTTCCTATTATGTTTTTGTCCTTTGGACGAGGTACCAACTCCCATGTCTTGTTCTTCTCAATTTGGGACATTTCTTCTTCCATGGCTTTTACCCAATGAGGATCATTACTTGCTCCTGCAAATGTTTCTGGTTCTATCATAGATAGGAAGGCAATGACTTTTCTCTTAGGTGTGATTGTTATCCTTCTTCAGGTTTGCGCACCTTCATCTCTATTGCCAATGATTTTCTCTTCTAGGTGATGTCTTTGGACATACTTCATCTTTGAAGGGGTATTAGGTGGTTCTCTTTCCTCTTCCTCTTCTTCTTCTTCCTCGTCTATTTCTTCTTCTTCAATGAGAGAGTCATCTTCATGTTCTTCAATTTCCTTTTCTGGAAGATCTTCGTCAACTTTTACATCAATGCTTTCCACTATTTCCTTCAGTCGATAATTGTAGCACTTGTAAGCCTTGCTCCTTGTAGAGTATCCAAGAAATATCCCTTCATCAACCTGAGATTGAAACTTTCCGGGTGAGCCATCATTTATTTTTATGAAGCACTTGCTTCCAAAGATCTTGAAGTACTTCACCGAAGCAGGTCTCTTTTCCATAGCTCATAAGGAGTTTTTTCACAATTTGGTCTTAATTGAGTTCGATTCAATGTATAGACAGATGTCCCTAATGCTGCTCTCCATAATTTAGGTTGTAAGTTTATTGCTAATAGCATAGTTCTTGCCATTTCTTGGACTGTTCGGTTTCTTCTTTCAACTACCCCATTTTGCTGAGGTGTTCTGGCAGCCGAGAATTCCCTTTTAATTCCATGAATATTACAGAACTCACTAAATTCATTTGATGTGAATTCTCCCCCTTGGTCTTGTTCTGAGGCACTTAATTTTTGAATCTTTTTCATTTTCTACAAGGGCTTTTAGATTCTTAAAACACTCAAAGGTTTCAGATTTATACTTTATGAAATATATCCACATCATTCTAGTATAATCATCAACAAATAGCACAAAGTACCTTTCTTCTTGGAGTGCTTGATTTCTAGTTGGCCCACACGCATCAACATGGATAATCTCCAAGGGCTTCAATGTAGAGAGCTCCTTTGTCTTATGGTTGATTCTGGTTTGCTTTCCATGTTGACATGGACCACATACTACTTGATTTGGTTTGAACAGCCTTGGGATGTCTCGTACAGCTTTGATCTTGCTGATATTGATCAGATTTTCGAAGCTTGTATGTCCAAGTCGCTTGTGCCACAACCAACTCTCGTCTATCTGACTCAAGTAGCATTTATTTTCTTGAATCTTGTTCAGAATGTAAATGTTGTCTGATGTTCTCACCCCTTTTGCCACAAGTTTCCTTGAGGCAGAGTTCCTTATTTCACACTCTTTGGTGCTGAAAACAACCTTATGTCCTTGATCACAGATTTGGCTGACACTCAGGAGGTTGTGTTTGAGTCCGTCAACCAGCAGAGCATCTTGAGCTTTTCCTTTTCCATTGATCAGAGTAACTGTTCCTTTTCCTGCAATTCTGCCAGATCCGCTTCCAAAGGACACATTCCCTTCCTTTTTGCTCAGTGAGACAAACTTCCTTCTGTCTCCCGTCATGTGTCTGGAGCACCCACTATCTACAAACCACTAGTTTCCATTATTTTGAGCATATAGAGCCACGTTGCATTTGTCCATGATGGAGTTCTTGCTACTAGTCTTTCTTCCTTTGAGTGGGCAGTCTTGTTCGTAGTGTCCATTATTGTAGCAGAAAGAGAAAATCAGATCAAATTTGGTCAAGGGGTCAAATGAATTGAAGGTTTTTATTTGTCCCTGCCTTTTGGGGGCATATGAGTTGATTATTCGGTCCTTTAGCTTTGTCTTTTCACTTCTGCGAGCCATACAATGTCTGGCTTGATGACCGAAGTTTTTACAGTGAAAGTAGTGTCCAAGAAGGATGGTCTTGTACTTGTTGAAGCAACCACAGTTTGAGTCGATTTCCTTCCTGGGAATTACTCCTCCCTCGTTCTTTGGATTTGCGATGGGCCCTTGGTGGAGTACAGGTTTGTATTTGATGTAGTGTCCATGATTCGACTCCACATTCTTCTTTGGAGTAATTCTATATTCATTCTTGGGATCTGGGATGCACTTTTGATAACATACTTTTTCATCTTTTGGATTGTAGAAAAGTGCATCGGCATAGCTTTTCACACTATTCTTAGTGCTTGAGGATTCTCCTTTGAAACCTATTCCAGACTTGTCATGTTGAGGTTTTTGATTTTTCGGAATAGTCTCAAGTATTTGAGAGCTTTTATAGCCCTTTTTAAGTTACTCCAACTCCTTTCTTAGAGACACTATTCCGGCCTCATGTTCTTCAAAAGTCTCTTCTTTTTCTTTAAGCTTTGCTTCCAAGAGATCTTCTCTCCTTCTCGTTTCCTCGTTTTCCACTTTGAGAGAAATGATTTTGTTCTGTAGTTTCTCATTTTCTTCAATGGCGCTTATTAACAGTACATCTACATTTCCTTCCAGCCCTGAGTCATCATCATCTGCGAGTGCCATGAATAATGTTTCTTGGCTTTCATCATGATCACTTTCCTCATCTGATTTCCTTTTGATGACCATAAACTCATCCTCATCAAACTCATCTTTCTTGGAGAAGAAGTTTTTCTTATTGAACCCTTTCTTTTTGTGTGCCATTCTTTTAGAATTTCCTTCATCATCATTGTCATGTTTATGAGGACATCTTGCTTCATAATGACCTATTTTACCACATTTAAAACAGATAAGAGGATACTTTCCTTTAAGCTTAGATCCTCTCTTCAGCTTTCATACAAATTGAGCCAATTCGGATTCCACATCTGACTCATCACTACAGTGATTCCTTTCTTTCCCCTTCTTTGACTTTGAGGCCTTGAATGCTACATCTTTGGAGCTTGGGCCACCTTTCCTCATTTCATAGGTAGTGAGAATTCCATGGAGTTCATCCTTTTTGAGGGTATCTAGATCCTTTGCTTCTTCTATAGCGCTTATTTTGGAGTCAAATCTATCTGGAAGAGACCTTAATACCTTTTAAACAATGGTACTTCCTTCAATTTTTTCGTCCAATCCTTTCAGGGAATTTACCACTTCAGCTACTCGGAGGAGGTATGCTACAATATCTTCTTCATCTTCCATCCTCAAACTTTCAAATTGTCTTCTATGAGTTTGAAACTTTGCCTTTTTTACTTTTGAGTCTCCATTGTACAAGCCAACTAGCTTCTCCCACATTTCTTTGGTAGAGGTACGGTGCATGACTTTTGTAAACTCGGAATCAGTGATTCCACTAGTGATGGAGTTCATGGCCTTTGCATTTGCAATGTAGGCTTTCCTCTTGTCTAGGTTTGTTGGAAGAGTGGAAGTCGTTTTGTATTCATTTTGAACAAAATGCTAGACTTCAGGTCCAAGGGACATTAAGTAGTAGGTCATTCTTTTCTTCTAGAAACTAAAGTTAGTGCCATCGAACAAAGGAGGTCTTCCTGATGCTTCGTGATTTCGCATCAGGACTGCGGATCTTTCCTCAAGCTGTTAGGCTAGTGTGAAGAAGCTGGCTCTGATACCAATTGTTGGAAATACTAAGAGGGGGGTGAATCAGTGTTTCTTATTAATTTTTTTAATTGTTCTAGTGATTGCCAAAAACAAACACACACACACACACACACACACACACACATATATATATACACAGAACACAGAAATCAACAGCTGGAATTAATGCTTTTATTAAAACTCAAGACAATGCAATGAAATAAATACAATATAAGTATAAATCTGATTGTGAATAGTTGCCAAGCTCCAACTTGGACTTCAGTGATGATCCAACCTCCAGAGCACCAACTCTATTTTGCAGTGGTTCTGCACTTAGGAGCACCTACCCCCAATGACTTCGGTCCTGTATAGTTCTGAGGCTCCAACCTCTTGGGCTCCAACCCAACCTAGGTATAAACTAGTATGCTCCTACACTCTATTCAGTTGAGGTTCTCTCACTCCTACTCTCCTGCCTTTGCTGCTTCTGCTGCCTCTACAGTCTCCGCTGCTTTTGCTGCCTCTTTTGCCTTTGTTGCTTCTACTACCTCACACTCTGGGTCTTCACCACAACAACTGCACCAACATTTCTCTGTTTTTATTGTTTTATACATTCCCATGCCTTTATCCATTCGTTTCCGCTTACACCGCCTCTTAGGCTTCCTCGTTGGTCGCTGCGGCTTCCTCTGCGCTATGCAAGTTCACTGACTTTCTGAGGACACGTAGATTCATTTGAGAGGTCCAAAACTCCACGGAGAACACATCTGACTGGTTATGGCTGTAACAACGCTCCTTTAACAATGATTGTGGGCATGCACAAAGTTCTGCTTCATTTAATGGATTGCCACATCCAATCGCTATCAATATCGCCATGAATCACCCCATTTACCTGACATTTAGCCTTCTATTCCTGTATCGGGTCCATGCTTAAATCGCAATCGACGATTCGTGACTCCCGGGGGTCCTTTATATATCATACCCATGACTCTGTCGATGGCCGACAGCCAATCCTCCACTGCTCCGATGGATTGGATGCGATAGGGTATTAAGCAACAGTTGATAACCCCTTCGGGTCCGTGTGTAATCACAATTGCAATTTATAGCGCCATCCCTTTATAGCTTGCAATGAATCAATTTCGACATGGTGGATGCGATATAGCATTGAGTCAAACTGTAATGTAGCAACGGGTACGCATACGTTCATCGCAATCGGGGGTTGCCCTTGGCGGAGGTCTGATGCGATATCGTTATCGGCTATTGCAAGTCGCACAGGGTCAGGGCTTGACGTTAACGCCGACCACTCCATTTTTGTGATGCGATATTAGGTGTCGGACCCGATATGACTCACCGCTCCCATGTAATAAATTTAAAGTCCGGTTTCCGCCTTCGATAGGTAACGATATATATATATAATATATATATAATATATATATATATATATATATATATATATATATATATAATATATAATATATATATATATATATATATATATATATACTATATATATATATATATATATATATATATATACGTGAGTTTTGGCCTCCGCTTATGAACCTTACTCTTGGCATATGCGATATGCGATAGCTCTACTCCTCCGATAGAGTATTCCTTTGGAATTGTTGCTCCGATAGCTGTTACCTGCATGCATATAAGCTCTCTGATGACTTATTTGCATGCCTTCATTGGCTTTGTATGCTCTTTGCGTTGTTTGCTCCTCTGGTGGCTTTGTCTCTTCCTCTTGGCTCCGATAACTTTGTGTGCTCCTCTTTGGCTCTATCTGCTCCTTGAATATTGCCATATTGACATCAATGACAATCTGTGTCCAACAATTTTGAGGATCAGTTCAGAACCTTTTGTCAGTTTTAGCTTAGAGCTCTCTCTTCTATTTTCTCTCTCTCATACTCTTGGACACTTAGAGTTTTTTTGGAGCACTCCTGGCGGAGTGTAGTATAATTGGTATTTTGAGCAAGGAGGTAAAGGAAAAGCAGGGAAGTGCAAGAGGACAACAGGATCAATAGCTACAATGAGTTTTGCTTACAGGTATTGAATTGCATGTGTGCTTTCCTTGCTAGTTTTGACATGCATGTGGTTTATTGGTTTTGATACGTCATTGGCATGGAGGATTGCTTGGATTGACAGTAGTTTTGCCTAAATGTTGGCTTATATGGGCTTGACCCAGGGTCGGAAGAATTATTTAGCCAATCAAATCCTGCAACTATCGGCTCTTTCGGCAACAGCCCGCGAAGCGCGGACTGAGGTCTCACCCGAGGTAGCAGGGGAGGGTGCTGGAACTAAGTTTCCGCACCCTGGGGATGTCTTGGATGTGGTTTGGGGCTCGCGCGCTGTTCTGCAGCCTCACGCTACGCTAGATCTACACAGATTGGAATACCCTTATCGCGCTTATTACAGATTGAATTACTTGATCTAGTTAAAACGGTCTTTAAGAAAACATTTATTACTTATAATATTCCTAATTAGCCATGGCTAATTGGAATATTCAATTTTGCTCAATTTTGCCTTCTATAGTTATTAATAAATAAAAAAGGTGAGGAAAGGGGGACATAACTCACTTTTTGAATAAAGTCACTCCCTAGTAGCACAACGTTGTAACTTAAAAAGGGAGCCAAGGGAGCCAAAGGACCATGTAGAGAAGGGGGTCCCACGTAGACACTTGGAGGGACTGCGCAGATGGAGAGGAGCACGTGGCAATAGAGAGGCTATGTTGGAGGAGGTGGGCCTTAGGGTTTTTAGAGAGGCCAACGCTATAAAGGGGAGAGGAGCCTCCTCATTTTGGCATTCGATTATGTTGCATTTGAGCTAGTCACTTCAACTTAGAGCACGTTGGCTGTTTAGCCTGTCTACAACACTGCTTAGTGCATCGAGTGTCTCCATTCGGAGATCTCACCCTTAGCCCCGGGAGACTTCGAGTGCCTGCTCGGGCAAGGTTGTTTCATCAGTCTTGCAGGAGGATCGATTTTTGGATTTAAGGAGGAGCTGAGCATTTTGATGACTGCGCAGTCTAGGAGAGGAGGATGCAGTCTCTTTTGGTAGGAGATCCAGATTGGGTTTATGAGGAGGATTTGTGCTTGGAGATTGAGCAAGGGATCAACCCTTGCACATTGGAGGGTTTTGGTAGAGTCTCGGGCAGAGTTTTGGAGAATTCTCTTCAGTGGCAGCACAAAGCCTTGAGGGATAGTGTAGATCCTCAAGGGGGTGCTTTTCGGGGGTCAACTATTTTAGAAAAGCTTTCTGGGCTTTTCTGGGTTTATTTAGCAGAGGCTGATTCCAGAGTTTCATTATTTTTTGAGGAGGGGAATAGCCCCGAATCCTCACTTGATTCCAACAGTAGCAACAACACAATAGTTCTCCGACAGCTTGGACACAGTTCAGGGAGAGACCATTTCCTTACCATTCTAAGTGTATTTCTTCACGTGCCTTGTGCAAGTCGAGGTGCTATCTTTCTGATCACCTCTTGTACTTTGTCGATTACTCAGTATAATAAAATGGCTTAGCATTTCTCTATGTATTTCTTGAGTATCTGCTTATATTCCATGTATACATTATTGTATGTTGCACTACTGTTATTTTTTTGAGCTTCTCGACTACTATACCACTTGTGTGTTTTTCCCCTATACTTTTAGACAGAGTCTGGAAAGGGCCAAGTAGCCTCCAGATCTCGTGCTCTTTTCAGAGGCGACATATCTAGTAAACGCCCTCCCAGTCCATCTCTAGTTGGAGTTTGCTTGTGTTTGAGGGATATCCCTGAAAAGGGATATTACAGTGGTATCAGAGCATAGATCTGGCTCAGCCTATGGAGCTAGCAGTCTATGACGCCGAGGGAGAAGCCCTACATCTATTACAGAGGTAGGAAATATAGATATATTGAGCGTAGGTTGGAGAACGCCTACGGAGAGGGAGACTATGTTCGGGTGGTGGACACAGAACAAGAGGAGCCTGTGGTGAACATAGAATAGGAGGATCCTGTGGTGGACGCAAAGCAGGAGGAACTGATGGCAGATGAGGATGGGAAGAGATTTGTGGACATGCTCCTCAAATCAGTGCAAGATCTATCGAGTCAGATCAAGGTGATGGGGCAGAGATTCACGGCGATGGAGGCTAGACAGCGTGAGAACCCACGGGTTTTCCAGGTTGGTGAGGGATCGAGTACTTCCTACCATTTCCCATAGCAGGGTGCCACTCAGCGTGATACTACTCAGCAGATGGCCTCACATGCCCCTACACGCTCTACCATGCCCACTTTCCTAGGAGCAGACACGAGGGACGAAGCCCAAAAGGAGGCAGAGCCCGGTCATATGGCCGATTATTTTGCAGAGTACCAGGGCTATGGGCAGGAGTTCAAGGATGCTCTCTCAGTCAAAGACTTTGTTCAGCTCTAGTAGGATAGTAGACTCCGCGACCATCACAGAGGATACCATTATTATCATGATGGAGACACCCACCGCACAGCTAGTAGATTCCACTTGCCTATGTTTGATGGTTCATCAAATAGTTCGGCAAAGTCTTGGGTGGAGAAGTTGGACATCTATTTCCAGCTTAACTAGATGTCGGAGACAGAGGCCATCAAGGTGGCAACATTACATTTGGATGGCAAGGCCCAGGACTGGTGGTTCCATGGATTGGTTACACTTGGACACTCCACAGTGACGACATATGCCAAGTTCAACAAGAGATTGATAGAGAGGTTTGACCGGAGGGATCTGGAACAACACTTTGTTGAGCTAACAAGGCTCAAACAGACTGGGAGCCCAGAGACCTACATTGCAAACTTCTTGAGGGTTTCAATGATGGTGCTACATCTATCCGTGGCACGGAGGATCTAAATGTTTGTTGAGGGGTTAGCAAAGCCACTTCGGGGTCTAGTCAGATCCACTATACCAGCCACACTCCAGGATGCTATTAGCAGGACCCGGGACTTACAGGATGCCTTACCTAGGACCCGGACACCTTACCCCCAGAGATAGGCTTTCGAGCCTAAGGGGAAGGATGTGAGGATTCCGCCTCCAAAGGGGACTCTAGGACGAGCACATATTGATGATGATGCCAGGAGGGAGCTAAAGAAGAAGCGGTTGTGCTTTACCTATTAGGAGCCGTGGGCACCGGGACATAGATGTGTTGCTGGCAAAGCACATTTTATTAAGTTCTTCTTCGAGAGCAGCGGGGAAGAGGATGAGGGTGATGATGTGGAGGCAGGAGATAGTCATGCCACGTAGGATCCTTTGCCACCTCCACTAGCAGCAGTAGGTGGTGCAACTTTTGCACCTACCAAAGGGGCCCTTGCAGCATTGTGAGGAGTTCCCAAGTATTTGACGTTGAACGTACGGGGGACAGTACGTGGCCAGCGAGTATCAGTTTTGGTTGACAGTGGGGCAACCCGAAACTTCATCGATGCACAGATGGTTGAGTGGAGAGGTATACAGGCAGAGAGCTTCAATGGATTTTCAGTTTTGGTCCCAGGAGATCTGACCATGGTGTGTGCTCGTTATGTCCCAGAGTTATCAGTGACGATGGGCACCTACACACTGACTGGCCACTTTTTCGTGGTCAATATTCCAGACACCAACATGATACTGGGTGTTAAGTGGCTTATCACTCTAGGGAAGGTCATGACAGATTGGAAGGTCCTAGAGATGGAGTGGGATGATGACAGGATAGGGAGGCATGAGAAGATACGGGGACAACACACATATCCGCCTCAAACTGTTTCGGCTCATCGGATGGAGGCATTCTTTCGGAAGGGAGACGTAGAATGGGCAGTGGAGTTGCGTGCATTAGAGGCAGGGACTAGAGGGCAGACAGTGCACCCAGAGATATAGTCCATCCTTGACCAGTATGCCACAGTGTTTGGGGAGATTTCGCTGGGACAACCATTGGACCGGGGGTTGGAGCACACCATTGAGCTTGAGCAGGGCATATAGGCAGTGATTACTACCCCCTATAGGCATCCCAAGGCCTATCGGGATGAGATTGAGCGGGCCATTCAAGAGTTGTTGGCTCTTACGCACATTCAGCCAAGCACGAGTCCTTTTGCTTCTTCTTTGGTGTTGGTGAAGAAGAAGGACGACACATTGAGGATGTGCATTGACTACAGGGCCTTGAACAAGAAGACATTGAAGAATAGGTACCCCATACCCAGGATCGATGAGTTGATGGATGAGTTGAGAGGAGCACAATTCTTCTCAAAGATTGATTTGAGATCTGGGTACCATTAGATTCGCGTGAGGGAGCAGAACATTCCCAAGACCGCTTTCAGGTGTCACTATGGGCACTTTGAGTTTTTGGTGATGCCCTTCGGGCTAACCAATGCCCTAACTACATTCCAGTCCTGCATGAATCACATCTTCCGCAGTCACTTAAGGAAGTTTGTGTTGGTGTTCTTTGATGATATCCTCATTTACCGCAGGACTTGGGAGGAGCATCTACAACACGTTGAGACAGTGTTGCGCATCTTGGAGGAGTAGCAGTTCTGCGCCAAGCTCTCCAAGTGTGAGTTTAGGTTGACAGAGATGTTGTACTTGGAACACATCATAGGGGTGGATAGAGTGAGAGTCCACGAGGAGAAGATCAGGGCCATCAGAGATTGGTCGGAGCCGAGGAATGTGACAAAACTTTGGGGATTCATTGGCATTTGTACTTACTACCAGAAGTTCGTCAAGAGTTTCTCACAGCTTGCTGCACCCCTGACAGATCTGACGAGGAAGGGGTCATTAAGTTGGTCGGATACAGTGCAACGAGCCTTTGACAGGCTCAAAGAGGTTATAAGTAGCTGCCCAGTGCTTGCATTGCTGGATTTTTCGCAGCCATTTGTTTTGGAGTGTGATGCATTGGGAGAGCGGATCGGCACAGTGTTGATGCAGGGAGGTCACCCTATAGCCTTTGAGAGCCAGAAGCTCCTTCTGCATGAGAGGTTGTATTCTATATATGACAAGGAGATGCTGGCCATCATGCATGCATTGGCCAAGTTCCGGTAGTATTTAGTGGGTAACAGGTTCAGGGTGAGGATTGATCACAACAGCCTCAGGTTCTTTTTGGAGCAGAAACAACGATAGGAGAGGCAACATAAGTGGATTAGTAAGATCCAAGCATATGACTTTGACATTGAGTATGTCAAGGGTAAGAACAACGTGGTAGCAAATGCCCTTTCACGTAGACCAGCCACGTTGTCTCTTATGAGCTTGGATACAGACTAGAGGGCTTGACTCTTAGTAGAGTACTCCAAGGACAAGTTTGCATGTGAGGTCTTGGATGCGCAGGTGGCAAATGATAGGTACAGGGTGGTCGATGAGATGATCTATTACAGGGACCGGATCTTCTTGAATGAGGGGTCTCAGCTCAAGAAGAAGATACTCCAGGCATCACATGATTCACCTTTGGCAGGACATTAGGGGTTTACCAAAACCTACAAGGCCATTAGAGAGAGGTTCTCATGGAAGGGCCTCAAGGAGGACGTACTCTAGCACATCCGGGAGGGCGATGTTTGCCAGAGGAACAAGGGAGAGATGAGCCATCCCACGGGTTTATTGCAACCTCTTCCCATTCCGAAGGGGAAATGGGAGAGTATTTCGATGGACTTCATCACAGGGTTGCCCATGGTATAGGGCAAGGATTGTATCTTTGTTGTCGTTGATCGACTAAAAAAGTACGCACATTTTTTTTGCATATCCGCACACTATACAACAGCATAGGTGGTCGAGCTATTCTTCAGAGAGATTTTCAGGCTACATGGTCTTCCTAAGACCATCGTCAATGATAGGGACATCCATTTCATGGGCGGGTTTTGGCAGGAGCTTTTTCGGTTGGTGGGGACGGAGTTGACACCGAGTACCAATTATCACCCACAGACGGATGGGCAGACATAGATAGTTAACAAGTGGCTGGAGGGCTACTTGCGTAACTATGTTAGTGGGCAGCAGTGAGCATGGCTGAAGTGGCTGCATCTGAGGGAGCACTGCTACAATACTTCACATCACATGTCCATTGGTATGTCACCATTCTATGCCTTATATGGGCATCATCCTTTATCTTTTGCTGACGTGATGTTTGGTGATAGAAAGGCTCCTAGAGCCAAGATTTGGATCCAAGAGAGTCAGGATATCCTCCGAGCTCTCAAGGATAACATGGCTACAACACAGAACCAATAGAAGCTGTATGCTGACAGGGGTTGGGTGGAGAGACAGTTCGAGGTAGGGGACATGGTCTACCTATGATCACAACCATACCAACAGTCGTCACTGAAGCAGAAGGGGGCTGAGAAGCTCAAGCCCCGCTTTTATGGGCCATACAGGGTGATACGCAGGATTGGACAGGTTACATATGAGTTGGAGCTGCCCCAAGGCAACAAGATTCATAACATTTTTCATGTATCATGCCTGAAAAAGGCATTGGGGCAATAGGTGACAGTGATGAGCTACCACCCATGGATGATGAGGGGCATTTGGTATTGCAGCCAGAGGCTATCATTGATACCAGGGAGAGGTAGTTGCAGAGCAAGACGGTCCGGGAATTCTTGGTGAGGTGGAAGAATTTGCCGGATGAGGATGCCACTTGGGAGAGTGAGAAGATCTTGCAGCATCCATCACTTCAGTTGCTTGAGAACAAGCAACATTTTGCCAGGGGAGACTGTAATATTCCTAATTAGCCATGGCTAATTGGAATATTCGATTTTGTTCAATTTTTGCCTTCTATAGTTATGTGTAAATAAAAAAAGTGAGGACGGGGGACATAACTCACTTTTAGAATAAAAAGTCACTTCCTAATAGCACAACGTTGTGACTTAGAGGGGAGCTAAGGGGGCCAAAGGGGGACGCAGAAATGGAGCCCACGCAGACACATGGAGGGACTGCGCAGGAGGGAAGAAACATGTGGCAAGAGAGGAATCACGCAGGAGGAGGTGAGCCTTGGGATTGAGAGAGGCAAAGGCTATAAAGGAGAGATGAGCCCCCTCATTTTGATCATTTCGGTTATGAGCATTTGTGATAGTCATTTTGACTTAGAGCACGCTGGCTGTTTAAAGTTTGCAGCACTGTTTAGTGCATTGAGTGTCTCCGTTCGGAGATCTCACCCTTAGCCCTAGGGGACTTCGAGTGCCTGCTCGGGTAAGGTATTCCAATTGGCATTCCGGCAGTAGCTTCATCATCATTTCAGCAGTAGTTACATCAGCATCTTTGAGGAACTGCGTAGAACCCTAAGGGGGTGATTTTCGGGGGTCGACCATTTCAGAAAAGCTTTCTGGGTTTCTTGAGTAGAGTCCGATTCCAGAGTTTCAGCCTTTTCTGAGGAGGGGAGCAGCCCCAAATCCTCATTTGATTTCCAGCAGCACAACAATTTTCCAGCAGCTGGGACGCAGATCAGTGTGAGGCCATTCCTTTGTTATTCTAAGTGTATTTCTTCGCTTGCCTTGTGCAAGTCGAGGTGTCTTCCTTCTGATCACCTCTGTACTCATTCCTTTACTCAGTATAATAAAATGGCTTAGCATTTCTCACTGCATTTCGTGTGTATCTGTTTATATTTCATATGTTCATTATTGTTGTTGCACTACTATTATATCTCTATCATTATACCTCTGTGATTTTCTCGGCTACTATACCACTTGTGCGTTTTCCTGGTTGAGATTTTGCTGGGGTTTGAGGAATATTCCGGGTTAGGGATATTACAGGATTTGACTCTAATAAAAACTTGGCTTCCTTCCTCAAAGCTTCTATCAATTCTCCTTGCATCTGCATAAATTTTATGGCGATCCTTGACTTCTTTTAGCCTCTGCTTAATTGTAGCCATTTGTTCTTCCATTTCTTAGAGCATTTCAAGGCCCAACATGACCCGATCCTCTAATCGATCCCAGCTCAATGGAGTACGACAGAGTCTTCCATATAAGACTTCAAAGGGATATGCCTGAATTGAACCGCGATAACTATTGTTGTATGCAAATTCCACTAAGGGGAGGTATTTCTCCCATTGATTTTGTTGATCCATCACATACATTCTTAGCATGTCCTCTAATACTTGGTTTACTCTCTCTATTTTCCCTTCTGTCTTTGGATGATATGCAATACTGAAGTTGAGTTGTATTCCCATAGATTGTAAAAGGCTTTGCTAGAATTTGGAAGTAAAACATGCATCTCTATCAGATATTATTTTCCGGGGCACTCCATGAAGGCTAATTATTTCTTTTAGGAAAACTTGAGCAATAGTTGGTGTCTCAAGGGGTTCTCTTAACTGGAATGAAGTGAGCACTCTTAGTTAATTTATCAACAATGACCATAATGCAATCATGTCTTTGGGAAGTTATTGGTAAGCCGCCAACAAAATCCATAGAAACAACTTCCCACTTAGTTTCTGGTATATCATGGGGTTGTAAAAGACCTGCAAGGTGACGACATTTAACTTTAACTTGTTGGCATTATAAACATCAGACCATGAACTGCATTATATCTTTTTACATTCTTGTCCAGAAAAATCGTTGTTTTAAATCCACATACATTTTCTGGACTCTTGGATGTGCAACATATGGAGCTTGGTGGACTTCCTTCATTATTAATTTCCAAAGTTCATCATCAGCCGACACGTACATCTTACCCTTACAACATAGAAATCCATCATTATATAAGGTATATCCTTCCCACTTGGATGCCACTAGTACTCCTTCTTGTAAGGAAAATTCTATTTGTTGGTATTGTTGGTCCCCTATTAGGTGGTTTAGAATTTGGCTTCTCAGGCCTATCTCCAATGATAGCATTGAACGAATTCTGGGTCTCCTGCTTAAAGCATATGAAACATTATTTTCCTTCCCCTTGATGTAAGATATCTTGAATCATATTCACTAAATAGCTCACTCCAACGTCATTGTCAAGCATTAAGGTCCTTTTGGGTGAATATATGCTCACGACTTTTATGATCCATTCTTAATTCAAATTGACGTCCCATTAGATACTGTCTCCATAGTTTTAAGGCCATTAAAACTGAAACTAATTCTATATAATGTGTGGCATAATTGATTTCATGGGTCTTGAGTTTACGTGAAGCATAAGTGATAACCCCTCCATCCTGCATCAAGGCTGCACTTAATCCTTCTCCTGATGCATCCGTGCATACACAAAATTCCTTGTCCATGTTAGACACCTTTAATATTGGGGCAGTTGTTAATTGTCATTTTCGCTCATTGAATGCTCTCTCACACTCACCTGTCTATTCAAGCTTAACCCCTTTCCTTTGGAGGTTTGTGATGGGACTGGATATCTATGAGAATCCTTCTACAAATCTTCTATAATATCCTACTAACCCCATAAAGTTGTGTACTTCTTTGACATTATTAGGAGTAAGCCAATCCATTATAGTTACAATCTTGTTGTGATCCACTGCAATTCCTTTCCCACTAATGGTATGGCCTAGATATTGAATTTCCTTCTCAAAGAAAGAACACTTAGTAAGTTTCTCGTATAGCTTATGTTCTGTAAGGCATTGAAGTACCAATATCAAGTGCTCTTGATGCTCCTTCTCATTGTGGGAATAAATGAGGATGTCATCCAAGAACACTTGAACAAAATGTTTCAGGTATCTGCAGAAAAAAATGTTCATCAAGTTCATGAATGTTGTTTGAAAGTTAGTCAAACCAAATGGCACCACAATAAACTCATAATGTCCATATTGTGTTTTGAATGTTGTCTTAGGTATGTTCCCTCTTTGATTCTTAGCTGGTGGTAACCTGACCCTAAGTCTATCTTGGAAAATACTGAAGCTCTGGTCAAAGATGTCATCTATGAAAGGCATGAGGTACCTATTTCTAATGGTGGCTTTTTTTAGATCTCGGTAATTAATACATAACCTAAGAGTTCCATCATTTTTCTTCACAAAAATCACTAGCGCACTCCAAGGTGATACACTATGTCAGATGAATCCTTGATCAAGCAGTTCCTTAAGCTGTATGCTCAACTCATTAAGCTTTGGGACAATCATTTGATAAGGTGCTTTGGATATGGGTTATGTTCCCAATTTCAAGGAAATGGAAAAATCGATTTCTTGAATAGGAGGCAAGCCTGGTAGCTCCGGAGGAAATACATCTATAAATTCAAAAAGTAAGTGGATGTAGCTTATCAGAGGACTTCCTATCAATATGAACCATCTCTACTACATATCTTGAATCCTTTCCTCATAGACTTATTGACCTTCTTGGTTGTTATGAGGCGCAACATAACATCACATTTAATTCCCTCGATCATTGTGGTTTTTCCTTGGCCATTTTTGAACAGAATTGTCTTATTATAACAATCCACTATAACTTGATGAGATTCAAGCCAATCTATTCCTACAATTAATTCATAAGTCCCCAAAGCCATGATATACAAGTTCATATTGGTGTCACATCCCCCAATGTTAACAATGCAATCCTTTACCAGTGATCCTACTGATTGCTGAGAGCCGGATGCCATTTCTACCATCCTAAAGTTACTTTGCTCATGAGTTGTCAATCCACATCTAAGAAATGTTGAAGGAGAAATAAAACTATTAGTAGCACATGGATCAATTAACATAGATATAGGAATGTTATTTATCATAACCGCGGATTGCACAACTGTGGCTTGGTGCTCAACCTGGCGATGGTTTATGGCGGCATGAATTCGATGTGGATTTTGTGGTCTTCCTCCTTTTGATTTATGTCCCTGTTTTTTAATCCCTTCTTGATACCTCAAACAATCCCTTCTATAATGTGGACCTTCACATTCCCAACATTCTGTTTGAGCTTGATTCTCACTTTGTCCCTGTCCTTGACCACTAAATCCTCTACCTCCACCATTAGTTCTTCTCAAGTAGGGATGACCCCTACGTCCTCCTAGAAGCAACTTAAAAATTGCACTAGCAATCCGGGCAACATTTTTTCATCTTCCTTGGAATCCATATGGGTGCTCCCTTGTTCTATTTACCCTCACCTTAGAGGGTTCTTTCTCTGTTCTTCCATCATCCACCATTTTTTTTTCTTCATATTTATCGTCCTCGGGACTTGTTTGGCTTAACTAGTGGTCGCTGCCATAGTGGTGGGTTTCCACATGGAGATCTATGCTCGAACTAAAGGATTGCACCCATGCAAGAATCTTTCAGCTTGACGTTTATCATTTTCCATATAGTCCACATGATGGACCAGTGCATAGAATTCAACTTCATATTCTTTGATAGATCTACCATTCTGTCACACTGCATGGAAAGCCCCTATTTGTTGGTGTTTGTATTCCTTTGATAGGTACCTAGTTCTGAAGGCTTCCTCAAACATTTCCCAAGTAACTTGCAATGGGGTGACTTGCATATTCGTTTCTTCATTTACCCACCATAATAATGCTTCTCCTTTTAGCAAACATTTCTATTTGGGCCTTTTCTGTTGAAGTATATGCCTTAAAGCTAAGTGCTCTCTTTTGATACCGATTACCCAATCTTCTATTATTGAATCCCCATCTTGACCTGTAAACTCTGGTAATTTGGTTTTTTGGACTTCTTTCATAATATCAAGGTTTGTTTGTCTATCTTCGACATTGAACTGAGAATTTAAGTCTTGTCTCCATTTTTGTTCCAACTCCCCTCCTTGACCTTAATCATTTCTTTGACCTTGACCATGGCTTGTGACCCAATCCTTAAAGATATTTATCACTTCCCCAAGGGAACGTAATAGAGCTTGCTAAGTTGGGGTTCTAATCTCTTTAGTGCTGAGAGGTAGGGTTTCCACCTTAGGGGTGACTTGGGTTTGTTTTCGACGCTTAGGAGCCATGATCTCCCCTATAGCAAACCAAGTTTGAATTCCACATCACTTCCAATGTTACGTTTATTCGATACAACATTGCATAACAAATTCACACTTACACAAAATAACACATCGTGACCATATAATAAGGCAATCAATAAGCGTTCAAAATTTTTATAGGAAGAAAATTATAAAATAATCATTCAATGATAATTTCATAATCATTCACTATTCTTTAAATATAATTCATTTTTACATAAACGTCAAAAGAAATCCTAATTATTAATTTTCACAAGGTTCCAATAAATTCTTTTACATTTCCAATTTCTTATTAGCTCAATATTAGATATTTTCATATATTTTTTTTCTCAGTAAAGCTATCTAATATATTATGTACAGGGTGAAATTTACATTCAGGATATCAGAGTGCCCAAGTCCAACAGTGGCGCTGTGGGCATTAGGACGAGACCCAAAAAAGCCATTGAAACACCAACCAGACTTTGACCCGACTAGAACCGCCCACGCAGGGGCCTGAAAATTGATTGAAACTGCCAGTGCAGGGGCCTTGGAACGATACCCAAAAAGGGGCCTTTGAAACACCAGCCATAATTCGATCATGCTAAAATCGCCCACGCAGGGGCTTGAAAACTGACTGAAACTGCCCACGCAGGGGCTCGACCATTGACTGAAACTGCCCACGCAGGGGCCCGACAATTAACTGAGACTGCCCACAAGAGCAAAACACAAAATCCCTCGTCGGGGTTTCAATAGACTTGGCCATAGCATACTTTGAATTGGACTTAGGCCAGAGAAAACATAAAACATAGCCATGAACATAATCAAAACCAGGGAGAGCCACAACATACCCAGACCATCGCCGAGTGCGGAGGAAGCGGTTCAGCAGAGGGCTACTCGGGAGGCTTTTCCTCCACCACTTCACACCAGCCATATCTCTCTCACAAAGTTTCCCAGTCCTCCTCAACTTCCGCCTTGGAGGTCGTTGCTTCCTGAGCCGGAGGGCTTTTGGAAGCTTGTCCAGGTTCCTCCGCAGGTAGCCTTTCTTCCGCGCCCAGGCTCCCCCCTGGAGTTCTCTCCCCACTGCTCGCGCCTCCAGCCTCGTCCTGAGCTTCCTCAAGAAAAAGGACTGATACATGCGCGTTAATGCGGGGTCGTTCCTGCGTGCAGCCAAAGGATAAAATGGCGGACCCAAAGGTGGGTGCAGGGGCTGGCTCAGCATTAGGACCGCTTGAGTCCATGAACTGGCTTGCCTGTATGGGGGTGGCCTGAATTCCCCTATGACACTGGCAGCGGCAACACTGAACACGTGGTCGCGAGGCTGGAGGGCGAGCCGGTCTTCCGCGGGCTGGACCCCTTCTTCGATACATGTTTGCAGGGGCTGCAGGGGCTGAGATGAATGCAGGAGCGGAATTGTCGCAACGCCCCGCAGTCGAGAACCACCACTGAAGAGTGCCCAAACTACCACCAGAACTGAACGCGCTAATGCTGCCCCACAGGATTAGAAGCCTGAGGGACGATGCATCGGACAACAAACTGTTCTCCATGGCTCGGCTCTTCGTCCTTAAAAACAATCCAGCAATTCCTTTGGCGCCTGTACTCCACAGCTGCAAGTTGCAGTCGATCCATGGTATCATAAGTCGCATTGAATGCCTGCCGCCTTCCTTGTATCGACTGTCCATGGCGGCGAAGGGCAACTTCAATGCTCAGCTTGGACACGAGGCAGCCCATGTCTACCATGTGGCTCCTCTCCATCGCACGTCCCATCACCCGCATCCGGGGTAGATATTTTCATATATTAAGAATATAACAAGTATTTAATAAATAGAAGTTGACATCTAACTAATGTGATAGATACATATACTCTCTCGTGATGTGATTATTTAAATATCACTCAATAACCTTCATTAAATCTAATTAGTTTAATTACTGAGCAAACCTTTTTTTTTCTTTCATTTAATGGGAATAAGATATCCATCCTATCAACATAAGCTATACACTATTCTAGATAAATAAGTATGATAATTGTGTAATTTATAATTTAGAATATTCTCTCAAAATAAAATATAAAATCACTTTTATAATTTGTCCCATATATAATGGCTTAGACATAAAACACAATTAAATTCATAAAAATAACACTTACAAAATTTAATTATAATTAATATTTAATATTCACCACTATCACCATTACCTTTATCTTATTTATAATCATTGTCATTTAAAAATACTAAGCATGAAAACCCCTCCAATACTAAGATCTCACTTAGATTATTAAAGCTATTGAGCCGAATTGAAATATCAAATAAATACTAAAAAAAAATATCCCTGAGATCTTAGAAAAGTGTACTAGTGGTGGCCTGAGATGGGTATGACCCACTACAGTTTGTCAATATTAATCTTGTTTATCTAAAAAATTATCTAAAAATAGGAACAATTAGATCTCTATTTTTACTAATACATAACTTTTATATTATTAATAATTATGTATGTCATATCAATTAATTGGAACTTCTCTTTAAGTTTTGGGTTTTGGTTTCTAGTTTGAGATATAATTTTAGTTATTTATAATAGTATTTACAATTAAGGATATAAATTTTAATTATTTATAATTTAGCTTTTATTTTAGCTATGTTCTTATTTATAAAATATTTTTTTTTAACTCAAAATAAATCATAAAGTTTAAGATAACAATAAATTTTAATTATTTATAATTAGCTTTTATTTCAACTATTTCTAAAATATTTATTTATTTAATTAAAAAAAAAATCAAAAAGTGTTAAGATAAAAATCAGATAACTTTTAGTTATTGATACGAGTGATATATAATATATATATATATATATATATATAACTTCTAATTTAAATAAATACAAATAATAAAATCTAAAATACTTTTTACTCTGTCCACAGGGCCTTAGATAGATAGTGATCAAGTGCTCTATTAAGACATTCCTTGATGTGAAGTCACTAGTTCAATTCCCCACCTCCAGTGCTCTATTATGACACTTCTTGATGTGAAGTCACTAGTTCAACTCCCCGCCTCCATCGAGGTGATATATTGGACATGATGAAGATGTAGTCATGTCAAGCTTACAAAAAAATACTTTTTACTTCAAAGTAAGACAATTAATTTAATTCTTTGTAGATTGTTATTTTTTTAAAAAAGTGAGTTGCTTTGCCGTTTCAGTGTATTTATTACATTTATTTTTATAGTTAGCACCAAAAGTAATAAAGAATATATTTAAGCATACAAGTTAATATTGTTTTATTTAAAAAAATCTCATACTCCAATTAGTGTAAGATTTTGAAGCCTATTATCATTATCCTTGCTAGCGTGTAACTTCTTAGTAAATTTATTTGGACACTACTTAATCCAAAATCTAAATTTAATAATCCAAATAATTTTTTATTTATTTTCTTAAAGAAATGGTATGAAATGGTATTTATTTAGTGTCTTTCTATAAACAATTTTTTATTTTTTTTAGTTTCACTATATATATATATTATATTTTGAATGCATCTATTCAAAAAAAAAAAAATTGTATTTATTTTTCAATCACTTTTGACTAAATTCCACTTTTTCATAAGCAAAATTATTGAACTCAAGTTTAGATATATTTTTTTCTTTCAAACTTGTACCTAGAGGTCACATAGAAATTTTTAAGCAGTTGAAGAATCTTGAAGCTGATGATGGACAATAAAATTCCGGGAGTATTCTTTTATGGAAGTAGTAATTGGAAATTCTGGAAATAATCAATTTTTTTCTACATTAAAATACCCTTAGGCCCTAAGGGTTGAGCCTAGGATTTGATACCATATATAACAACCTCGATTTAAAATATACAAATAATTACATCAATTTATATGACTAATAATCAACACCCAATTATCCCCGATCAGGGTGGAGAAATATGGGCAGCTCAAGGCAGTGATGGGATGTAGTACCGACCAGCAAACGCCACACCTCAAGGCTATCATTATGAGGATAGTTGCGATGACATGCAGAGGAGATCACATACCAAGATGAGGAGCAGATGGAATTATGAAGATGACAGGAGAAAGGATCGACGACGATCATCTGCAGCATCAGGGGTCAGGTGGCGGTATCCATTTAAGAACAAGAGCAGGTAGAACGACAAATAATTTGAAGTCCGGGAAGGTGGCGAGGAGTAGAGTAGGTTGGCAAAGAGACGCGAGACTTAGACCTAAATAGTCGCCGAACGATATGGAAGAAGGAGGAAGGAGGGAAAGGCAGGTGCAGGAGGGAGAAAGGAGGAACACCCGGGGGGAGCAGGAGCAAATAGCGGAGGAAGATGAAAATTTCGAAGAAAAGGAAATGGAGATAGGGAAGGAGAAATGTAGGGCGAGGGAGACCTTCGAAGTAGGACAGAGCAATAGAAGCAATAACAGGGGCAGACCGTCAAAAAGAGGAAATGGAAGGAGAAGTAGGGGACAAGGAAGACCACGACAGGCAGCCCAATGCGAGACGGAGCCTCCGGCTTGGAACCAGCAGAAGAGGGGTCAACGTTCCATAGAGCGGGCTGCGCTGGAAGCGAAGAGAGCGTATGTCCAAGGGACCGATGGTGATATCAGGAGGATAATAGATGCGATGGAATTCAGTGTTCTGGAAGAACCCTCCGACCCAGAAATGGAGGAGTGGATCACCTTGCTTCCGGATCCTGGGAATACGCGAGGACGCCTGATGTTATATAAACAGGCACTACACATGTATTGGGTGATGAAACATTTGTTAGCCAGAGCAATGGAGCAGGTCGCTGTTGAGATGACAGAGATAGCCCAAGGTTTGTCGGATATGAAAAAGGAGATGACCAATTTGCAGCTCATGATACGAAAGCAGGACAACAAAATAGAGGAAGTCCACGGCTTGCTGAAGGAATTAACCAAGGCGAAGCGTGAGGGAGAATGCAAGCAAGAAAACTTGATAGATTGATCGTCGATCCTGGTATTATTTTGAATTTTGTGATAAGCCTTAGTGAATCAGTCTGTATGGCAGTTTTGTTATGGGTTGGAGACTAGACATTAAGAGTCAGAATGTAGTTAGGGTACTGTTTTGTTTCTTGATATGTTGTTTCAAAGTTGACAAGTGAACATTCTTAGACTATGTTTCTATGAGTGACCAACAGACCTGGTTTCCCTACGGGGCAGGTTGAGGTCACAGGTGTTTGTATAGTTTTACTATTGTTGTATATAATAGAAAAGGTAACACCGTAGCTTACAAAAAAAAAAAAAAATCAACACTCAATTATTCAACTATTTAACATAGAATTTTCAAAAGACACTCGTAGAGACAACTTACCTGTATCGACGATATTCCTTACTTGTGCTTTTGGAGTTGAATGCTTTTTGAATTCTGCTAACCGTAACAAAGATTTTGGGGACGACTCTCCACCCAAATGTAGGCTCAGCTGCACATAATATTTCTACAGATGGCCATCCTGAAGCCCTCAATCAACGTACTACTGCCAAGGAATCCTTTGTCTCACAACATTTTTTTCCCAAGAGAATGGATGAACCTCATCTTCCTCACCGTCTACTAAATAAACCAAAAAATGAAATGGGATCTGCATGCACACATTCCATGTCAACATGCCAACTTTTATTTCGTTATTCTAAGTTTTACTTAATTTAATATTTATTTTAATTTAACTTTTTCTTATTTTATTCATTTTTACTTTTTATTAACTTTACTTATTCTTACTATTTTTATAGTTTACTTTATATATATATATATATATTTAGAACTCCAATTTATTATTTTCTATTTTATTTATTTATTTATTATTATTATATTTTCTTTACGATTATTATTTGTTTATTATTATTATATCTCTTTTATGTTTTTATTTAGTTACTTATATTAAATATATATTAATATTATATTATTTATTATTATTATTCTGGGGTATTACATAAGGTGTCTTTAATGTTGGTGCTTCCCCTAGTACCAACTCAATAGAAAAGTCTACTTCCTTGTGAGGAGGCAACTATGAAATCTTTGCTGGAAACACGTCCTGAAACTACTGCATCACTGGGTAACTCCTTAAGACTTCTGCATCCTCAACATCCTTACCTTTATCACTAGAGATATGAACTACAAATAACACACATCATTTCTTGCGACTATGATTTTCCTGCATAGTTGTAATCATGTTGACTAATGTTTCCTTCTTCTTACCCTGTAAGATTTTTTGTTCTCCTTTGTCATCCAAGCACTCAATGGATTTTTCATAACAATCCACATTAGTCCTATGAATATACAACCAATCGATACCTAGAAACATATTGTATGGTCCCAATCGAAGTACATTCATATGCACTGATGTAGGCATACCATTCAACTCAAATGCACAAGCTCTTACCCAATGATGAACTATCTTCTTAGTATATGTAGCCAATTGCACTAACCAAGACTCTATATGCACTTCTTTTCTCAAACAACATTTATCCACTAGGTCAAGATTAACATAACTATAATCAGATCCAGGGTCAATCAAAATAGAAACAACTTGATCACAAAACTTATCGTCCATCTCGATAATAGATGTTTGGTGATCCACTTGCTTGTTATTGAATGCTGCATAGATTCGAGAAATACTTTTCCCAACATCCCCAACTGTCTGTGCTTCATATGCACTGTAGATTTGAGCCTACCACCCTTATACAATGGACAATCCTTCTTGAGATGCTCCTTGCCACATATCCAACACTACAACTTTCCCTTAACATCACCTCTATTTTGCTGCCCTCCAGGTTGTGACCCATGAACAACATTCTCTTTCTCACCTGCATCCTGAGGTCTTGTTTGCTTCGATGGGCATTTACCTTTAGTCTTGTCTTTCCTTTTCCAACCTTTCCGAGACTCTGTCTTACGCTTCTATTACTCATAACAGTGCTTCAACTTTCCAATTACCTCTTCAAGAAACCGAGGTTTATCATACTCAATCTGATCCTTAAATGCTACAATACATACCTCAACAACTCTAAGAACTTAGTCGTGTACTCCTCATCTGTCATCGGTCCCATATTCAATTCATAGAACTCCTTGGATTTACTGTAATAGTACCTCTTTGACAGGTACCTCTTCCCAAAAAGTCTCTTGAATTCATGCCAAATAAACTCCTTTGTCCTGATGTCTATAACTCACTTCACATCTTCCCACTAGATGTTTGCTTTTCCTTTGAGGTTGAAAATATCTATCTTGGCCTTCATGTTCTCGATCTAATCATGCAACTCAAAGAATTTCTTCATCCTAAGCAACCATGCCTCTGCATCCTCTAGCTTTTTCAACTCCCCATCAAATGTACGTGGCATGGATTTCTTGGCCTCATCCAACAAATATCCCCTATCATTCCTCCTGTAAGGATGATAGCAATGAATACCATGGTACTTGTCCAAATTAGAACTAGAATAAATCCCATGTCCACTGCCTCTCCTATTAGGTGTATCCAAGAATATGTCATCCCTGTCCAACTTATGCCCATCATGAGATCTGCTACCATAGGCCCCATTAGTCATGTCCACCTGTCCATGACTAATCCTAAGTGGCCCCTGTCTATGTAAGTCTGACAAACTCTGAAGGATAACTACATTGACCTCTACTTGTTTCTCATATACCCTAGAAAGTCTCTCTTGTGATTGAATGTTCTTGTCATTATCTTCCTTGCAACTTCTTATTTCTTCCTTCAAACTTATCAAAGTGTTTGTTATGTTAGGAGAGTACCCATCACCATGTTTCTCATATAAACTGTAAGGAGAGTCCCGTGAACTGTAATCCACCATTTTGCTAGTCATCTTTGATCTTCTACTTCCTCCGAACATAACATGTCAAATAAACCAAACATGAACATAACGAACATACCTTAGTATAGTTCAGGGGATGATATATCGTTTATAAGATCAACCAGATTGGCACAATACATGTATAATCATAATCACATCAATATATCGACATCATGCATGAAAATACCAATTGCATACCATGACCTCATGCACTAATACCATGACCATAACATTTCATGCATAAAAACATTTAGAAACTGTCATGCACAAAAAATACACATACAACTGACATGCATGCATGACTAACACATTCCACTAATCTAGTGCAAGTGCTGAACCATGCTCTAATACCACTCTATAACCACCTCCTCCCACACTTACCTAATTTTACCACTCCATCGGGGTAAATATGTGACGAGGAGTTACTATGATATGACTCAACCTCCTAGGTACAATTAAGGAAGTGGAATCGCCCAACCAAAACTTTATTAACCTTCCTCGGGAGCTACAAAACGCTTAAGAGCTAAACAACCACTCCAGGTACCATAACCCTGAGTTAACATGCTTTTTCACTGATCTAGGCTTCCAGTCACATGCATAATAAGGAAATCCAATGAATGTAAGCTTCTAGTCACATGGATAACCGTTCTTCCTAGTGAATGTAATCTAATTTACTTAGTTTTGTGCCTGCAACCCCGAGGTTTGAGCCACTTTTTCAAGGCTAGGATCCATTCCTCTGCCCAAAACTTGATAGAACTTTCCACGCTGATAAAATGCATCAAGACAAAGATATTTATACAAAACTTAGTCAAGCACTTGACCTAACCAGGCCCAACCATGACAAACATTTCATCAAACACATTGTGAACATGTACTCTACAGGTTATAAATGCATATCTGAACATAGGGGTCTCATACTTATCTGAAAATCATCAAGAAGGTTTAATGCCCTCTCACAATAGTTGCAATAACATCTATTAGGTCATGCATTCATTTGGTGAAGTAAAATTATAAGTGCGGACACAAACAAATTCCTCTAGCTCGATAATGGGTCTAGCCACAACAAATACATTCTATGGAAGATTTCCTTAGGTCAGAACCAATCAAGAGGGCCTACCTCTTGGTATGCTTATCCCATTTGATGGTGTCCTTGATTTCTCGCTCCAACTATCTCTCGCTTCCTTCTTCAAGCACCTGAAACAAGTAAACAACAGTAGACAACAAAAGTGATAATAGAAAAATTGTAATTCAACCTACTTAATAAGTCAAGAAACATTAAGCCATGAATATGTAAGATTACAAAACATGCAGGAAATCAATTGATAGTTGCATATATTAATATCAACTAGAGATTACAACCATTTGTCTTGACATTGCAGTCATCCTCTAACAAGAACATGTTCCCACACACTTCTGCTAGCATCCCATGATCGCCTTAATCCACAATAGTTTTAAGGCTCTTCCCTTTAGGCTTCACTCCAAACCAAATCACACTTCTCCTTCACACAACTAGATAGCTACAACTAGTAATAGCTTTCTGTCTACGCCACACCAAAATAACATTAGCACACCAACATTAACACTCAGTTAAAAAAACTAGTTTGTGCTTGGGAAGAAGGGAGGTTTATATAGGATGAATGGATGGGAGATGGATCCTCTTCTCATGGGAGAGGGGCTTATCCCTTGAGGTAGTTCCATCATTATAGAGGAAGGAGCTGAAACTGAAATCCTTGACCCAATCCGTCCAAACCATTTACTAGACTTCCGTTACGAAGCTTCTAGAGCTGGAAGTTTCGGCTCTTAATTTAAAAAACTTTCCATAATAGGACCAACGCGATTAAAACATAGCTTAGTCACTCTGGTCGATGCTAGGGATAGTGCTAATCTCTGCACATTGGCGCAGGGGATACAAAGGGCATTAGCACTGGTCTTGTAAACTGGGCAAAATAGAAGTTTCAAGGAAAATGGTGCAAAAGGGAATTGATTTTCTCATGAAGAGGGACACAATGGGAGTTTCTTCACGAAGGAAAAGCATGTGGGGTTCATTGTAGAGGTCCTCCAGGATCAAGGAATAGGGAGTACAGGGACAGTGACAAAATGTTGTGTAACAGATGCCCATTGAAGTGTGAAGGCCAAGCTAGAGTGAGGGATGAAATGCTTTATGAATCAGTGCGGGGAACCAGTCTGCCATAAGAAAACTTGCAAACAAGTATAGATACATATACATAACTGAGAACTCTGTCAAATGATACATGAATCCTGGCATGGACGCAGCCATCCAGAGAATGATCATGTAAATGGATCTAGGTATGGGCACACCCATCTGTCAAAGAGGATTATAATGAAACCAAGGTATGGCTGCAACCATCCAATAATGAGAAGGATCACATATGATAACTCATGGTATGGTCGCATCCATCCATCTGAAAGAGACATGCATATCATCATAGCCATGTCACATCACTTCACAACCTGGAATTTTGTGATCTGAGTCCAGGGTCTTGCGCTCCAACTCGACCCGATCAAAGTACAATTCTAACATGTGAATAGATGTGTTGATATCAAACATGCTAGAACATCGTTTGATTACCAGTCAATGATGTAAACTGTTTAACAAGCATGAGAGAAACCACCAATAATGATAATGGTCCTCAAGGTACTATCAGCACAATCCATAGAATGTGAATAGAGGAACTGAAGTCGAACACCCGTGAAATCACTCAATTGAAAGCCAATGATGTGAACTTATCGTTGAGTGTGAAGAACTTTCCATTAGGGCATGCAATCTCTAAGGTACTAGAAAGGAATCTCTCGTTCAACTTCTTGGATAATGAGTTGAAGTCTATAGGAAGCAACCATGTCAAAGGAGGGCCATAATGTATCCCACATCATCGACGCGAGACAAAAGGATGCAAAATCATTTTGGATGATACAGAGAATTAAAGGTAAGTGTAACTACAAAAGGACAACTCTTGAACATATCAGCAACACAACCAGAAGTTTGGCAGCTTTTGGATCCATGGAATCGGTGGTCATGATGACGTGGCAAAGATTAAATGGAAGGAAAAAATGAACGGCCCAACCTAGGAAGGTCAACGATATAAAGGAGGATGTCCCAACCCAACACGAAGCAGAAAGTGTCATGTTCAAGAGTGAGTTGCCGAACAACTGATAGATTTCCAAAATTTCCCCCACCATTTCTGGCAGGTACCCCAATTATTTTTTAATCGCAAGCTTGAAGGGGATAACATATGCTTGCACTGTAAGTTCATCCTTCAGACGAATCCGACCTAGTAAGTTTAACAACCCTAGGAAGGAGAAGCTCATGTTTGTCATGATGACAAATCCAATGTCGTTTAATATTTTAATGAGTGTGACAAAAGTGTAACTCGATATCTTTTTCATGTTTAGAGAATTTGAAAAAGACACGTAAAAGAAAACTCCACATGGTCCCTTTTCGTATATTTGTGTCTCTTGAGCCAGAAAAGGTAGAAAATGATACTTGAGAGAACTGCTTGACCATTTCGGTCAAGGAGTACCTTTTTCGTAAATAGTGCCTCCCAACCCTAAAAAGGGGTAAAATTATACTGGGCGCATGATGTTTCACATTCGTTAACGAGTTTGAAACGATAAGAGCTCGACCATTTTTTCGCTTTTAAAAGGTCGGAAAAGAGCTTGAAAGTGGACCCCCCATTTTATTTTCTTTTTGCGAGTCAAAAGGGAAAAACACTCAACAATATTTTCATATGAGCTTAACGAGTTGAGAAAAGAGCTTAAACGTGACACGTCCTGGAGGAACGAATGGTATAAAAGGTAGCAACTGGTTCCAGCAATGGTGGAATTGCTCAAAACATGTAATGGTCAAGAGGCTGGCTAATAAAACCACTCATCGATGCGGCTCCTCAAGAAAGGAAAAACAACCAAGTGAAAGAATATGATCGACCAAAGAGATGGAAATGATGGAATGAAACAACCAAGGTTCATAAAAAATTAGCTAATAAAAAGGGCAATCACGGGATGTAAATTGGGCATGGGTTCATTTTTACACAAGCTTGAACCATGGAGAACTCTGCTTGGATTCGATTTCATGTTTATAATTTCACATGCCCCCAGCATAATGACTCAAATCAAGGTACATGCCCCCCAAGCTTCATTTTAGTCAAGTAGGTGGACGGAATGAAGGTTCACTTTTGAGATCTTAGAATGAATCGACTGGGATTTTATGAGATCTTAATCAAAGACTTGATTTGGAAAAGGGAGTTGCTTCATTTTTTAATGAGGTTGACACAGTAAAAGAAATATCCTCGAGATCAGTTTCATTTTTTAACGAGGTTGACATAGAAAAGAACTATCCTTGGACACCTTGATTAATTTTTTAACGAGCTTGACACAAGACAAGGAACTATGCTCATGACCCCTTGTTTCATATTTTAACGAGGTTGACACGAGAGCAAGAACTATCCTCATCCATTATTTCATTTTTTAATGAGGTTGACACAGAAAAAGAACTATCCTCATCACATCTGTTCATGAACCATACAAGAACATGGCTCCCAAGAGGTCTTCACTAGACGGAAGAACCATGCTCTAGGAGGAATACATGTCAATTGGTACCATAGACATATCATGTTCCAATGCCCCCAGTACATAGTGTATTCTACCATCTGTGTGATCATCAACGGACGTGGAGATGGAACGGGTAGCCACATAATTGACCTATGGCAGGGAAGGTACTGCTTGCAAACAAGAGCCGATAGGGGACAATGGTTGCAAAGGAGGCACCCGGTGACCAATGAATGACATTTGATCAATAGTCACAATTCTCCCTTCATGCGGAAAACAAACCACATGGAAAAGTGAAGAAACAAGAGATCCCATGAAATAAACATAGTCGCATCCAAGGAGAAGATTGAAATCTAAGGGACCTTGGAATACCATCATGTCTATATAGACAGTCTTCTCTCCCAAAGTAATAGGGAACTTCGGAAGGATCCCTAAGGGTTGATTGGTTCCTCTGTTGAAAGCCAACAGATTTTGAGTGATAGGCACAAGATGTGGGGAACCCAAAGCTTGCAAAATAGTAGAAGACATGATTCTAACAGATGCGCCTTCATCTAATATAGTGCTAGGTACCACCATATTATAGGCTTGTACTATGATTTGGAAAGGCACATAAGATGGGAGGCAGAAAGTAGTCGATGGACCCCAATTGAAAGAAATGACAGAACTACTTGGTGGGGGTATCATATGATTACCCCTATGCTATACAGGAATAGGAGAAGGACTCTCCCGAACAATTAGGACGGGAGGGTCACTCTTCAATTCATGATAATATGAGGAAACAAGAAGAACATGAGCAGTATGATCACTAATCTCTTCTAGAATAGAGTGATCAAATGAAGGCCGAGACAAGTCAACACTCTTTTCGACCAATGGTTGGTCGGGATCAGACATAAGAGAGTCTCGTTGAGGAAGAGCAGGACAAGAGAGAGATGAATCCAAGTCAATCTCTTTACCAACTAGGAGAGGGTTAAAAGAAAGCCTCTGATAACCAACAGGAAGTCGGGGTTGAGGAGCTGCAATATTTTCCAAAAGTTTGGAAGCTTTATCCATAAGAGGACAAAGATGAAGAAGATGCTCTCCTTCACATAACCTACAAGGGAATCTAATCTTTCCTTTCTTCTTACCATCGCTAACCGAGGGTGCAACATCGACATGATCTCCAGAGGACGATGGGGACAGTTGATCTAGGTATTGAGACCATACCTCTAAGACTCTGGGAATGCCAAGACAGTCTCGAAGGAGATGGTCACCCTGACACAGCCTGCAAGGGAATTTTACCTTCCATAAAGGATCGGAAGGTTTGGCGATGGTAGGTACATTTGGAGAAATAACTGCATGGTTGGCCTCTTGCTTATCTGACTTCTTCTTCTTCATCATCTTCTTCTTCTTCTTAGCCTCCTGGTTACTAGATTTGAAACTTTCACCAGGCGAAGTAGAAGAGAAGGGTGAAGAAATGGGGGTAGAAGGTGAGGGGTCAACCTTAGAATCAACGTGATGTGATTCAAATGAAGGAGATGGCAGAGCAGGAGTCAGGACACTCGGGACCATCGAGGTCAAAAACAACCAGATAGGTAGACCAATGGTTAACCTAGGAAGGGACAATGTCGCCATATAAGGAGCACCAACATTTCCAAAAGAAGGAAAAGGACCAGGATTCCCATCCAAGGGGAACCCTTGACTGGTAGACTTAGGGAATGTTGCCATTGGAATCGACCTTAAATAATTACTAAGGAAGATAACTTTAACCAAGAATATTTCACGGGTAGTTAATTTTAAGACACTGAAACAAAACTTTTCCTTTTCATATTTTAAGAGTCAAGAAAAGGATGAAAGGTGATTCTATCACTTCCGATTTGAAATGAGATCGAAAGTACAAGTGCTCAATGATATTTTAAATTTAACGAGTTAAAAAGACCAAAATGACTGCTCCAGATAATCTAGGCAAAAGGATTACCAGGTAACTGTGAACTGCAACATATGTCCCAGCGAACCGAGAAGTATGGGCATGCAATCTCCCCGAATGCTGTGTTCAGTGTTTACAAGGCGACAGACTTGACTTCCAACGGATAAAGGATTGCAGGCCTAGTGGGGTCTCCCTTCATATATGTGATGGTACAGGGAGCACAAGTACGTACTAGCATTGTCTAGTGCTGAAGCGAATGACAACTGCTAGGTTTGAAGACGCTGGAACATGTCTCTAGCCTAGACCACTAAATGTACGCGTTAAGTTTCAATGTTTCCTTAGGTTAATTTAATAAATTTTAACGGTTGATCTTGAATTAGGTTTCAATTACAAGGCCCTACCGCTGTCATCTGACAAAACTCTTACATGCAGCTAAATGAGAAAAGAGATATTTGCCTTTGATGAAAGTTATCACTAATTGAGAGATAGAGAACACAAAATTAATGCAACAATTAAAGAATGAAATCTTTCACTAATATATGTCCTAAATGCACTTAATCTTCCCTTAACAACAAGACAAGTTTCATTTCATTTCTCATGCCTACGCTGATGCAATTCTAGCTTCTTAATGATGCTACTAATGCAATATTTTCGCTTAAGTAAACTAGAATGATGTTCCTCTTTCAATAAAATGCAAAATGAATCTTTCACATAAAGCACTTTAAATGAAAATTTGCACAATTGTGAACAAACAAGCATTGATCAAATCCAAAGCATGAGGAATGAAACTAGAAGAAACTTCTTCCCTAAATGATACAAACCAAAGACTCAAATGCCTCAATTGACAAACCAAGCGATGTAATCTATGCTCGACACGAGAAACAAGACACTCGAAATAAGAGAAGGAACGAGACTCTTTGACTCATTCAATTGGAAATGAAGCAATCAAAGCATCCTAGTGACTTCTGGGCGAAAGAAGAGAGTCTGAGGGTCAAGACACACTGGCACTGGAATGGGAGAAATTCTGATTTTTTTCTTAACTCAGAGACCAGAGCGACTTTTGGGCCAAAAGTAGCGCTGATCGGCATGACTGACACGAATTTCAAGCTAAAACTAGCACTGATAGGCCTATTTGGTGTGACTGTTTGGCCAAAAATAGCGCTGATCGAGGAATTCAAAGAAAAAATAGAAAAGAACTTCACACAGGGCCAAACTTAACACACCAGAGGGTGGGCTAAACCAAGAAAGCACACAAAGCAAGCTAAATGAATGTCTCTAGTCAGGGAGAAGACGGTCTAAAAATCTTACAGGGTCAAAATCATCAGAGCAAAACACATTGGCCAAGATTGGGGACAAATCCTAATCTTCACTTACAGGCATCGGTGTGACTGCCTAACTGACAACAAGCGCTAGACGCTGGTCGGCGCTACTGTTTCTCAGCATATCGCCCTGATCGACGCAAGTGTTAGTGGATTAAGCGCGCTGAGCGAGGGAGCCAAGAAAAAAAATTCAAACAAGGACCAGATCTGCTACTATGAATTTCAAACTTAGACAAGTAAGCAGGAGAAAAGAAACCAAAGGGAAAAAGTGGAATTATAAAAGTTCACACGAAATCATGAAATCTTAAACAACAAACAAAAGGATTGGTTCCCCATTATGGTTTCCAATTTGTGGTGAAGTAAACTTATAAGTATGGACACAAATAAATTCCTCTAGCCCGATAATGGGTCTAACCACAACAAATACATTCTATGGAACATTTCCTTAGGTCAAAACCAATCAAGAGGGCCTACCTCTTGGTTTGATGACGTCCTTGCTTGCTCGCTCCAACTATCTCTCGCTTCCTTCTTCAAGCACCTTAAACAAGTAAATAACAACGGACAACAAACATGATAATAGACAAATTGTAATTCAACCTACTTAACAAGTCAAGAAACATTAAGCCATGAATATGTAAGATTACAAAATATGTAGGAAATCAATCGATAGTTTCATATATTAATATCAAAGAGAGATTACAGCCATTTGTCTTGACGTTGCAGTCCTCCTCTTACAAGACTAGGTTCCCACACACTTCTGCTAGTATGCCATGATGGCCTCAATCCACAATAGTTTTAAGGCTCTTCCCTTTAGGCTTCGCTCCAAACCAAATCAAACTTCTCCCTCACACAACTAGATAGCTACAACTCGTAATAGCTTGCTATCTACTCCAAACCAAAATAGTATTAGCACACCAACATTAACACTCAGTAAAAAAAACTAGCTTATGCTTGGGAAGAAGGGAGGTTTATATAGGATGAATGGATGGGAGATGGATCCTCTTCTCATGGGAGAAGGGCTTATCCCTTGAGGTAGTTCCATCATTATAGGGGAAAGGAGCCCAAACTAACATGCCCCATCTGGCCAAACCATTTACCAGACTTCCGTTACGAAGCTTCTAGAGCTGGAAGCTTCGGCTCCTAATTTAAAAAACTTTCCATAACAGGACCAATGCGATTAGAACCCAACTCAGTCGATCTGGTCGGTGCTAGGGATAGTGATAATATCTGCACATCGGCGCCAGGGAGACAAATGCCATTAGCGCTAGTCTTGTAAACTGGACAAAATAGAAGTTTCAGGGGAAATGGTGCAAAAGGGAATTGATCTACTCATGAAGAGAGACACAATGGGAGTTTCTTCATGAAGGAAAAGCATGTGGGGTTCATTGTAGAGGTCCTCCAGGATCAAGGAACAGGGAGTACAAGAAAAGTGACAAAATGTTGTGTAACAATGCATTAACCATTCGTTTATTAATCAAAATATGATGGGAACCATAACTAAATTCTATCATAAAACCACACTTATAACCAACATATAACCAAAATAATAAAAATGATAGAACAACCATCAAAGCCACATAATAATACGTATAAATACTCATGAAATACAAGAGGAAAATAAATCTTATTAAATTATGCAAAACATGGTAAATTTTAGGGGCGAATTTTAGCCCAAGGGTGAAATTTAAGGGGTTTTTGCATTTTAGAGGGGTGAAATTTTTATAAAACACCCTTTTCATATAGTTAGCC
>APFE030597258.1:52598-66699 GCA_000404065.3 Pinus taeda
TTTATTTTTATTTATTATTATTATTATTTTTTTTTAATCCCAAAAAAGGGGTGGATAAACCATGCGAAGGTTCATTTGGCCTGATTCGCTGGTTTGGGAGATTGTATTCCCTTACAATCACCATATTTCCTGATTGGTAGTGTTAAATTCATTTGAAATCGCCCCATTTTTTGTTTTTCTAGTTTGGGAGGTTCGATTTGGTCCCAATCGCCTTGATTTTTTGGTTTTCAAATGGAAGGCAAGGGTGAACAACTCCCTGTTTTCAAATCTGGTTTTCATCGATGGGGTGCGTAAATTTGCTAGTTTCAGATTCCTCAGTCCACAAATCCTCCATTTATGATTTCTGAATTGGTGACTCTTTCCAGCAGTGCTAGGGACCAGGGTATACATTTTGTGTGGAATCCTCGATTTCTTAGTGATTCGTCTGACCAGGGTATACATTTTGTGCGGAATCCTCCATTTCTTGGCAACTCATTGGACCAGGGTATACATTTTGTGAAGAATCCTCCATTTCTTGGTGACTCGTTGCAACCAGTGCCAGGGTATACATTTTGTGTGGAATCCTCCATTTCTTGGCGATTTGTGAATTGAAATATGAAGGAGTTTGGTAATCCAGGTAAGCTGCAACAATCAAATCAACTGAAACTATTTGTAATTAGAGTCGGCATCCACACAGAAACTGATAAAGAAATTATTTGCAACTATTTCGAAACTGAAACTGATATTAGTAATGTTTTTTAGCAAATGACATTATTCCAATCGCAGATTTCTACTAGTAATCTTTGTTAATGTTTGTTAGCAAATGCCATTCCATTCATTCACAGATTGCTATTAACCATTACATTCACGGATCACCATTAATTTTGTTCTTGTTTGTTTGCAAGTGCCATTCAATTCACAAATCAATATTCGTGTTCCATTCTTCGGTTCTAGAAATATATATGAACACAGAGATGCCATTGATGGATTGATTGTGGATTCAAACCAATTACAACACCAATTTCCTAAATTACAAGCTTGTCTTCAAAATTACTTCATGTTGTTAACTTAACTTCGTTTTTCTCAGTTTTAGTCTATTTTTTCCACTCTCACCTGAGATACCCTGGTTTGGTTCTCTATGTCCTAGTAGTGGGACTTCGTTGTCAAACATTTTCACAGTTGCTGCAAAGGTTTGGTTTGGTTGTCTATGTCCCAGCAATGGGATTTTGTTGTCAAACATTTTCACAGTAGCCACAAAGGTTTGGTTTGGTTCTCTATGTGCTAGCACTGGGATTTCGTTTTCAAACATTTTCACAAAAGCCGCAAAGGTTTCACAATGAGGGGTAAAATAATAGTATATTTACTATTTCAAACAAAAATTGTATATTTACCATATGAGAGAGAGGAATTGAATTTTAATATATGTTGCAATTAAGGAAAAATTGTTTGTCAACATCAAAACTTGACAACAAAAAAGGGGCTATAAAGCCCATTTACAACATACATCAAAAAATAATTGTCATACAGGCTCTTCTAACAAAATCTTGTATCCAGATCTTCCTTGTGGAAAAACAAGAAAATGAAACAACACTTTCCTTTGGAAAAACAAGAAAATGAAACAACACAGTTCTGTGATCATCCGTCCTGCAGTTTTTAGCCACTTCTTGTGGTTGGTCTCCTCATTGGGTGTTAATGATAATATCATATGACAATGGCTGGCTGGGTGTTAATCGTACAAGCATCAGAACCTGGCCGAGAGCTGGGACTCTGCTTCTTCCTCCTACGTAAGAAGATTCAACTCTACAAAGGTGTTGAAAAGGAATTTTAGCGAAATTCTCTTTCAGCTGCTTGATTCTCCCCAAGATTGGGGAAAAATAAATTTTATTGAGATTCTCTTTTAGCTCCTTGATTCTTTCCAAGATTTGGGGGAAGGACCAAATTTGGTTGATTTACTTTACCATTGATCTGGTCAATGGCGATCTTGGAATCTCTTAAAATCTGAATATGTAGAATCCTCCTTCCTGTTGTTACCCTTGTCAGCAATCAAAGAGAATTCAACATTAGCCCAGTTATTTGTACCTTCTCCCAATGCTTCAATGGAAAAATTACCTTTTAGATTCCTGCAAATGTGAAATTCCTCCTGCATCAACTTCTGTGGCTCTCCTTGACAGAATCCATCAAAATATTCCCAGGCATAGGAGTTTTGCCAATATGCGGGCATACAATTATCCTTGCAGGTTATTTCTTTCCTGATCTCCACATCCCTCCATATGCAAATCTAATTTAGTGGATGACTTAAATGGAGAGGACCTTTCCGGGTTTCCACACCCCCCATTGACCTACCTTTCGGTCATTTGTGGGGCATTAATAAAATTTATCTTTTCGTATCATGGGTTTCAAGTTTTCACCTATCTCCGTTTGAATATGTTGTTCAGTTAAGGTGGTATTTTCCTTTTCGCATTTTTCATTCATCCTGAGAATTTGAAGAGAGACCCTCCATTTCCAGGAGGTTACCTTCTTCTAGAGCCTCAGGGCTCCCAACCGACACGCCAACAATCTTGCAAATGGAGGCACACCGCTGAATGAGGGGAGCTTGGAAAAAATAATAAACATCAAGTTGGCATCACTCCTCTCAACCGACCGGCCAACAATGTTGCAAGTAGAGGGACGACGTAGAATAAGGGGATCTCGAGAAGAATAATAAATAGAAACTCGACATCCCTCATCGCGAGAATATGAAACGAGACCCTTCGTTTCCAAGGGGTTACATTCTTCCAGACCCTGAGGGTTCTCAACCGACAAGGTGACAGTCTTGCAAGTGGAGGCACAACGCTGAATGAGTGGATCTTGGAAAATAAAAGAAATTGGGATTTTATGTTCCTATCCCATCCCCTAACTTTATTTTCAATTCACCAAATGTGAAGGAATGTTTCTAGCTCAACAAAAACCAACAGATATCAAGACAATTTATTTTCAATTCACCAAAAATGAAGGCATGTTTAACCGACACATCTCAAGTCAACTCACATGAGCTCAGAAATCAACACATGTCAAGTCAATTCACATGAGCTCAACTACCAACACATGTCAAGTCAATTCACCAGACACGAAGGCATGTTTTGAGCTCAACAAATTCCAAATCAATCCACGAGCTCGACAACCAAGCCACGTCAAGTCAATTCACCTAACATGTCAAGTCAATTCACTTAACATGAAGGCCAACACATGCCAAGTCAATTCACAAGCTCAACAACCAACCCATGTCAAGTCAATTCACCAAACATGAAGGCACACCTTGAGCTCACCAACCAACACATGTCAAGTCAATTCACCCAACATGAAGCCATGTTTTAAGGTCACCAAAAAACACATGTCAAGGAATCCATGATGCCAAGTGATAGAGAGAGAGAGATGGGATATAAAGGGCATCACTACCATGCCATCCCCATACATGTACATGCTAACCATAAATGGCGACCGACATTTGGAACTCCTTGGGAACTACCTCTGGACTCGGGTGGGATAATGGCTCTATATACGGGAGAGGACTCTTGCGATGGATTTCCACCGTTGTTGGATCTGGAAGAACCTTGAAGAATTGAGTAGGACGACCAAGATTACGATAACACAACACTGGAAGAACGTGAAAGACTACTGGCCAATTTTGGAAGGGGAAGGATTAACCTTTTGGGTTAAAAACCTAAAATGAAAAGTGTTGGAGAAATGTTTGATATCTTTGAAATCGAAATCATGAACGTTGTCGAACTTGAAGAGGGAAAAGTGATTTTTGAAAAGTGGATAGTACATAATTGGTTGCAACGCCAAAGAAAAAGGACAATACCCCCAACAAAGGAAGGAGACCCAACACTCCAATTAAGATTGGGTCATGTTGAATGACAAGCCCAAGCAGAAGGTATAGTTCCAAAGCTCCTCCATAACCCCAAGGAGAAGGTATAGCTCCCAAAACTCCTCCCCAACCCCAAGAACAAGGTATAGTTACCAAAACTTTGTCTAGAAGTAGCAATGTCCTCTTTGTTGGCAACGAATAAAAGAATTCTATTTCAGGTACGAATAAGGAAGGGATGCTTCTAAGGGCCACATAGATCTGGTGGATGCTTGGGGGAAGAGGAAGAGTCAATCATACACAAGAAACCTAGATAGGATCCTCCATGATAGCTATCACAAAAATAACCTCGGTAAAATAGGGAGGCAGACTCAATATTTTACTAATGCACTAAAGAAACTTAGAGAGGATCCTCCATGGTAGAGTGAGAGGCTCAAACAGGGACAAAGATAGACAACATTATGTGAGAGAGAGAGAGAGAGAGAGAGAGAGAGAGAGAGAGAGAGGAGAATGTGAGTAGAGTTCCATAAACTAAAAACATAAGTTTAGGAATTTGTGTAGACCGTTGGAGATAGTGAGGCTTGCATCTTAACTATCTCCTTGTCATGGAATTAACACATTAGAGAGAGAGAGAGAGAATGCGAGTAGAGTTCCATAAAATGAAAACACAAGTTTAGGAATTTGTGTAGACCGTTGGAGATAGTGAGGCATGCATCTTAACTATCTCCTTGTCATGGAATTAATGCATTAACCTCATTCATCGTACTTGGCTCTAGGTTTCGTTCTCCATTGATGGTTAATTTGATCAAGGGGTTTCCACACCTCTAAGGAACTTTTTAAGTGCCATGATGGATGAATCCTTCCCGATTATTCATTTTGTGGCAAGGTGGATTGATGGCTTGAATTGCCATCATTAAAGATCCTTTATCCTCCCACATTATTCATGTATGCATCATTCAGGAAGTGAAGTTTGTCTTTCCATATCCCCGTGGAGGATGCTCCACATATCTGGATATCTTGTTGCACTCATCCTTCCTACTCCTTGTGTGTTTGAGTTCCAAATTGGGGATGAGGGAAGCCACCCTTTTCATTTATGACAATGGACTCCAACCTCCAATGATTCATGGAATTTTGTTGATTCCTTAATTTATTTCAATTGAGTTTTGAGTCCCCTTCCAAGTCTACACTTTTGCATTCAAATTTATGGACACTCTAGCTCCTTCTTGGCTGCCACAACGTTGACATAATTCTTGGAAGGTTAGACTATATTCCTTATTGCAACGTAGGATGGGTCTTCCATGTGATTCTTAATTACAAACTCAAAACCTGCAATTGCTAGGGAAACCTCTTGAAGAACCATCAAAATCGAATTAGAATGGAGACTTTCACAAGTGGACATATTATCTATCATTGGATTTGTGGTGAGACTTTCACAGGTGGGCATATTGTCTGTCATTGAATTCATGGTTTTTACAGCGTGAAATATCTTTTTTTGACCCACGAAAATCGTATTTTGAAGGGAGACTTTCATAAGTGCACATATTGTCTACCATTTGATTTTTGGTGTGGTGAGACTTTTCACAAGTTGGAATTTTGTCTGTCATTGGATTTGTGGTTTTTGTAGCACGAAATATCTTTTTTTGACCCATGAAAATTTTATTTAGAATGGATACTTTCACAAGTGGACATATTGTCTGTCATTGGATTTGTGGTTTTTACAACATGAAATATATTTTTTTTGAACCATCAAAATCGAATTTAGAATGGAGACTTTCACAGCTGGACATATTGTCTATCATTGGATTTGTGAAATATATTTTTTGGAGCTAACGTGGGTCAAGTGAAGCACTTTTTTCTTTTTCAATCATTAAGGCTAATAGTGTGGAAGAGCAGAGAACAATTTTGAAAATATTTGGCTCAACAATATTTCATGCATCAGAAGCCAAAAATCCAATGTCATAATTGATTTTGCTACCTTACCTTGAAAGAAGGGGAAAGACCAAAGTTGCAAATTCTCATTCCTATTTTCACAACGAGTTTGGCTGTTGTTCAAAGTGTCATTTGCCTTCTGCCCAAAACGAGTCCACCAATCCTAATATATATATATATATATATCTCTGTGTGTGTGTGGAGTAGAGAAAATGCAGAAATAGGGTAACCATAATTCCTAGTTTTAAGTGGAGCCATTGACAGCTAGTTTGTACAGTGAATGTGGGTGAAACTAAGACTCAAACAAATAGGACTTGTGAGGTAAAGAGGACTTGGTCATGTTGTGGTTTTAACTGTTGTAACAACAACAACTATTGGAGGTTGCAAGCATTGAAAATTCCATTACTCGGATAACTAATAAATAAGAAGGAAAACCATTGTGTTTATTTCTTTCTTAAAAATAGAGTCATAAGCACAACATCTATATCATTACCAATCAAAATGAACTTCACATTCTTATCATAATCAATCAAACTTTCTTCCACCTTTCCTCCAAAATGAAATGTGTGTTACAGCCAAAAGTTGTCAAGTTCCTTTTCACTTGGCTTGTTCCCATGTCATATCTTCAAACATGACATTATTCCGCAATGTTGCGGTGGGCATCCCATCCTATCCCAAACAACATATGGGGCAACACAGTGTCATTTTCCTTTGCCCAAAATGGGTCTAGCAAGCAAAATCCTATACACATATATATTTGAGCACGCACCCTGCACTTTCCATAAGAAATCCCTATTCTACCCTTTTTGCAACATCATGATGACGTGTTGAAGAATAATTCGACACTGTATAGTCCAACATCCATCATCTCACTAACAATGAAAAAAAATATACTTGAATGCTCTAGAAACGTACTGTGCTAACCACCATTCTCACATTTAAAAATTAAATTTTCAACCTGCCCCCATTCTCACATTTCAAAATTAAATTTTCAATGTTTACCAGAGTGCTTCTCATGTTGCTAATGACTTGGGGATATTATATATGACATCACTTCTTCCTTCCTGCACAAATTTTGTAAAGTCGAGCCATAGTTGAAATCACTACAGTGAGATATAAATAAATTATTCTTCACATCCAAAAACAAAGACAACTACGTGCACAACAAAATTTTCGTTTGACATTCACATATGTCCATCCCTGCTCTTATATATCTGGATTAAGGGAGCGAAAGCTGATATATATTTGATTTAGGGAGCGGAAGCTTATATATATCTGGATTAAGGGAGTGAAAGCTGTGTGACAGACCCTGCTCACTATGGCCCCGAGAAACCCCAAATCATTGAGATAGAGAGATGTGTGTTAATCTAGTAAGAACCAATAAAAGTGTTAGTGCTATTAAAGAGATGGGATTCGTGATGAAAACTAAAGATGGAATTACAAATGCTCACATAGAATTCCCATTTAACACATGCAAATTTCATTGATTCACCCACTTATTAGCATGATAGATGGATACACAAATGTAAAACAACAAGGGAATTCTACAACAAATCCATATGAAATTTACTCATTTAACAATGGATTTCATGCTACATCATGCCTACATTCAAATCCATGAGGATTAATATTCTATTTTCTGCACAGGATTCAAAGAGTCACTAATTTTTCTAATAGAATTTGTCCAAAAACTGACTGCATGGAATGGGAATGATTCAAATCCCACCCATAGATATCTAGCATGGATATTGACCCAAGCCAAACTAGTAAACCAAAAGGACCAAGATAGACCCGCAATGATGATGTTCTTTACATGTTATAGAAATGAATTATTATATTTTATGTCTTAAAGTTAATAGTTTCCCATTATCATTGTTAAATAATTTTTGTGAAATTCAATTTTGCCTCAAAATTCAATTTTTGATATATGTTCTTTCAACGTTGACTCAACGATTCTTTTGCAAAGTACAATTCTATTTTATATGAACAAGTGAATTGATATGAAGCATATCTCAACTCTTGGAAACTATTGATGCAGGTTTGCAGATTGATTTGAAATTTTACTTGTGCAATATTCAGTGAGATTTCAAAAGATAATCATGAATAAAAACCATCAAGGAAAATGGATGTATTATCATACTTTCAAAATGCTCCATCCAAAAATACACATTCTCTTCATGATTCAAGCTCCTTTGAACAATCTGTTACTGAGAGAGAGGTTAACTCTTGTGGAAATGCATTTGATATCCATACGATGGATGAAATAATAGGTTCCTCAAATGATCAGGGTGAGATAAATGCAGTTTCAATAGAAATTGGTGATGAAAATGTTAAAGATTTTTCCTTGGAAGGTGACACAATCCATTTGCGGAAAAGGAAAAGAGGCCAGTGGACCATAGGGAGACGATTCCAAGAAAATTGGGTCTCAAGTTTTCCATTTATTGAAGAAACACCTCCTACAAATGAGAATGAGGTTTTCAGACATGTTAGATGTAATGCGTGTAGTTGGAAAACTCAAAAGGTAATGAAATTTCAAATGAAGTTAGATACAGTACAAAAACATGTAGGAAAGGTGTATGAAAAGAAAATTGTAAATGGGAAAGAGAAGTCTATTGTTAGATGCAAATCTTCTGAGGAATATCGACATGTTGAATATGCAGAAGAATATAAAAAATATTTAATAAGTAAGAGGAAACTTGAGGCAAGTGGAGGAACCACCATATCTCTATGTGAAAAGACGACGAAAAGAAGTTTGTTATCCAAGACGATACAATTGAGCACTGTATTTCACATCTTATCTAAAGGTCGTCCTATGATAGATTATCCAGATCACATGAAATTTGTATCATTTCTTCAAGTGCCAAACTTTCCATCTTCTTATTGGTCTGTAACCAGTGGTTGGGAATGGGCAAGATATCTAGCTCAAGTAGAAAAGGATGATTTGAAAGAGAAGATTGCAAATGATAGGTTTTTGGCATTCTATTTAGATGAGGTTACAACTATAGATAATACTTCAGGGATTTGCATGAGGATTTATATGGTTAATGACCATATTAGGCATTCCTATCTACTTAGGTTAAAAAGATGAGAGAGGCTTATACAACTGAAAATATTTATGAACTTGTTCTTAATGGTTTGAAGGAAAGTGGTATGGATCATTTAATGATTGCAAAAATGTTGGTATGTGTTGGATCAGATGGAGCATCGGTAATGCAAGGACAAAGGAATGGCCTTTGTGTTAGGCTACAACTATCAACTTCACCATATATCCTTAATATTCATTGTATGGCTCATAGGATGAATCTTGCTTTTAAAATAGTAAGCAAGTTTCCGTCAGTTTCAAAAGTTGAATATCTTGTACGTGAGACTCATGCATACTTTTATCATAGTCCCCAACGATATTTAGAGTTTCAACAATTTGCAGATGGTGTTACAGATGGAAAAAAACTACTAAAAGGTGTTGATACAAGATGGATCTTATTAAATGGACTAGCTCAAAGACTATTTAGTGAGTTCAAATCTTTGGTAGGGTTGATGTATGAAAATCAATACAATGTAGACAAAGCTCATCATCTTCTTTTGATCCGAATTGGATCCTAGAACACACTCTAAGTTTTCATGAACTCTTAAAATTATGCCAAAGTTTGAAGGTCTTATAAAGGTTAAGTTTATCAGAGATATCCTTGTAATAGTTGCAATTGGTGATCAACGTGGAGCAACGAGGAACCTCGATCAAGCGCGCAAACCGTCACCCCATGGTAACGCGCGCTTTCACGAATTAGCAAAACAGGAGGTCTTTTCAAGAAACGGGGGTGGTTTCTGATATGCAATTAACGAGTCACTAATTGCATATCGCAGGGCAAACCCCTCAAAGAAGGAAAATCCCTGAGCGTCTGGACTCGAAATAATTATAAAACGCGGAAAATAATACCTCGGTTTCGACGGAGCGCGATTCCACAAAACTGGTAGAATATCAGAAGGGCATTGAGCAGTAAGTGGTTTCAACCGAGTTCTGCCCGATGCCATACAACAAGTGCCACGCGTCCAGCGGAAGAGAGAGAAAACTGCTCACATTGGATGAAAAACCATCGTGCTACTTAGCCGCCCGATATGAGCGATGACCGTAGGATTTGGGACCCCCAGATCAACGATAGAGACACGTTCCGATGGATGAGCGGATTTGACGGGGTTAACAGGCAGAATTGTAAAGGATTTGAAGTCCGATATGGACGATGCGTTGGCGGAGATTTGTATTTCACGGGCATTCTTGGAGTTAATGGACAAAACGATCGTTCAAACATTTCCAGTGAACCTGACACACTCATCCGTTACGGAATAGGTGGCCACCTCCCTGTGAAGCGTTATACAGTGATGATTATGCCAAACAGAGGGATTTAGACGGACAGAGGCAGGGAAATTGAAGAGCTGAGAAGCGGAAACGAACAGTCAGGAAGCCGATGGATTTAAAGCCACGAACTGATAGAGACGGAGCAGGTAGAAAGGAGAGCTAGTTAGACGCAGAAAGCTAAGAGCAGAAAGAAGGAGCTGAGCTAACTTGCAGAAGTAAAGGCAGCATCAAGCCAGACAGAGCCAGAGAGAGTCAGAGAGTCTGTGTACTCCAGAGAAGGCTTGAGAGGTTCAAGTGAAAACCTCTGTATATTCCTGTCATGTATGAGTCTCAGATTGGGCTCATAGTACTGTGACCAATAGAGGTCGAGTTTCAGTAAGTAGAGTTTGTGTACTCCAGAGACTTGGGGGATCCAAGTACAGTCTTGCTGATTCATATCTGCTGTGTGAGACTCAAATTGAGCTCACTGTTGTAAAAACTCTACTTTTGAAAACATAATAGAGAGGCCACCACTGAAGGCTCGATCGGGAGACGTAGCCCAGGAGTATTGGGTGAACTCCTTATTAAACTTGTTGTGTTTACATGTTTTCCTGTTATGTTTTCTCTAACTGCTTTAGTGTATGTGTATTTCGCAATCTTATCGATTCATTGCATAAAATAACATAGGCACATCCATGCACATGAGTCTGTAATACCTTAATTGTTTGTCTTAGATCAATTTCAGATCAAGTGGTATCAAAGTTCTAGGTTGCTGAGGTTAGACAAGCTTGTGCTGGATTTTTTTTGTTGAATGCTAACTAGATCAAAGCTTAAATTAGGAGAAGGAGAATTGGTTGAAGCTAACCCAAAAATTGGAAGGGTCTATCCTAAGAGGAAAATGGTAAAAGAAAGTCCCTTGGAATCAGACTCCCTGTTCATGGATAGTTTCATGACCATGAGAGCCATGGTAGAGGAAATATATAGAGAATTTAAGAAAGGTAGAGATGAAGATTGATCAAACTCCAAACAAGATAAAGGAGCAGGAGATTCTCTCCTCAATGACCATTCTAAAGGCAAAGGGAAAGAAGAAAAGCTTCCCACACCTCCTAACAACCCTGAAAATAAAAAGAAGACATTTTTGATTAAATCAGATATTAAATTTGATTTACCAATATATGATGGAGAGCTGAATGCAGAGAAGCTAGATAATTGGATTAGACAGATTGATGTGTATTGCAGGGTGCAGAGCATTGATTCAGATAATAGTAAGATTCAGCTGACCAGCCTATGCCTTGGAGGCACTGCCTTGGTATGGTCGGAAGGCAGGACACAAGCTGACATGAAGAAACATGGTAAAATTCTTTCTGTCTGGAGTGAATTTGTTTCTGTAATTATAAAACAATTCTACCCACTAGCTTATATGCAGAAATCCATGACGAGTTGGTAAACTCTTCGACAATTGAAAGGGCAAAGTGTACAAAGTTACACCCAAGAATTTAGGAAAAGAGCTTTGATTCTAGGAATTTCTTTAGACTCACCTGAAACTTTGTTGAAGTATATAGGTGGTCTACATAGCTATTTAAAGCATACCATTCTCATGTTTAATCCCACTAGCATAGATGAGGTATCTGTTCAAGCTACACATCTAGAGGCTAGAGGTAATAACGTGAACCCAGAAGTTGGGGGATCATCAAAACCCACTACAAGCAAGAATAAGGAAAAGAGAAAGCAGAAATGGAAAGAGAGGAAGGCAAATGCTGTACAAAAGACCAAATATTTGTGCACTCACTGCAAGAAGGATGGGCATGATGATGAACACTATTGGATTTTGCATCCAGAGTTGAAACCCAAGAAGCACGATGGCAAAAAGAAGAAGACTGCTGAAGCTATTCAAAAATATTTGGGGTCAGAATCAAGGGATGAAACAACAACCACAACCACAGATATAAAAGGTAAAAATTCTGAAGCATCTACTAGTAATTCTGCACAATCTACTGATAATGAAGAAAATGAGAGGAAAAGACATGAGCTTTTTCATTTTAGAGTTATTTCTAAGCATCAAAAGATTGATACTTTGTTTGATAGTGGCTCAAAAGTAAATTTAATTTCTGAAGCAATTGTAAAGAAGTTGGGATTACTAACCACACCTCACAAGAAACCATATCCATTAGGTTGGTTATGTGATAAAGCAAAGCCACAAGTGACTAGACAATGTAAACTTAGGTTTTCTTTTGGGTCAACATTTGTAGATGAGGTTGAGTTAGATATTGTTCCCTTGGATATATGTGGAATTGTTTTAGGAAGCCCTTAATTGTATGAAAGAAAAGTTATTTTCTATAGGGCAGAAAGCAAGTATCAGCTTGTTAAAGATGGAATTTAATATATTGTAAGAGCTCATAAAATCAAGGATAATTATACTCTCATAAACTCAGGGTAGATGAAAAGAATTGTAAATTCATGCAAACAATTTTTATTGATAGTTGTAAAGGAAAAGAAACCTGATAAAACCAATGTATTTGAGGGTTGTAATGCTAAACAACAAGCTGAATTAGAAAAAGTTGTTTCAGAATATGATATGCTATTTCAAGAACCTAAAGGTTTGCACCCAAAAAGGAAATAGTACATGATATTAATTTGCAGCAAGATGCTCCATTGCCTAACATCGGAATGTACAGGTTGTCCACTTTCGAGAATGCATAAATCAAGAAGCAGGTACAAGAGCTGCTCGAGAAAGGGTTCATAAGACCTAGCACATCACCATGTGGATCTCCAATTGTCTTGGTGAGAAAGAAAGATGGCTCATGGAGAATGTGCATTGATTACTAAGCACTGAATTAGATAACGATAAAAAATTGTTATCCCCTTCCTCACATAGATGATCTACTAGATCAGTTGAAAGAAGCTGTTTATTTTTCCAAGTTGGACTTGCATAGTGGCTACCATCAGGTCAGAGTTGCAGAGCAAGATGCATGGAACACTGCTTTCGAAAAAAAGCAGGGATTGTATGAGTGGTTGGTTATGCCTTTTGGCTTAACTAATGCTCCTGCTACTTTCATGAGAGTAATGAATGATGTACTCAGGCCTTTTATTGATGATTTTGTCATTTTATATTTAGATGACATTCTTATATTTAGTAAAACATGGGAAGAACACTTGAAGCATGCAAAGCAGACACTAGATGTTTTGAAAAGAGAAAATCTTTATGTTAAGCTCTCAAAATGTGAATTTGGCAAAACATCTTTGAATTATTTGGGTCATATTGCAGGGGGTGGTGAATTGACGATAGATCCCTCTAAGGTTGTAGTCATTGTAAACTGGCCTAAACCCAAATCTGCTATTGAAGTTAGAAGCTTCCTAGGAGCAGCACAGTATTGGAGAAAGTTTATTTCTAACTTTTCCTTGATTGCAACTCCCTTACATGCTTTAACAGGATTGAACAAGGTGTTTCAGTGGGGAGGCAAACAACATAAAGCCTTCGACACCTTAAAAGAAAAGATTAATACAACACCAATACTAGCATTGCCTGATCTTCAAAGACCATTCGAGATTGAAACCGATGCTAGTGACTATGCCATGGGAGCAGTGTTGATGCAGCATGGTAAACCCATATGTTATCATTCTGAGACATTTAATTCTACATAGTTAATTATCCCACATATGATAAGGAATTATATGCATTAGTACAAAGTGTGAAAAAGTGGAAACATTATCTAATGGGAAAAGAAAGTGTTATACATACTGATCATCAACCACTTCAATATTTACACTCACAAACTAAGTTGTAGCAACTGAGACACTATAGGTGGATGGGTTTTCTACAACAGTTTCATCTTGTCATCAGATATAAAAAGGGCATACAAAATAAAGTTGCGGATATGTTGTCTAGACCAATAATAAATGCATCCACTATACTTAAGCATAATTCAGTATTGCATGAAAGCTAGAGTGAACAGTATGCTCAAGATATAGATTTTAAAGATGTATATGCAACTTTAAGTCATGGCAAACAAGTAGAAGAATTG
>APFE030597260.1:2468-15587 GCA_000404065.3 Pinus taeda
TGTGTGATGTGTTCTATTTCAAAGCCCTCTAATAGAAAACTTGGGCTCTACACACCACTCCCTATTCCGAGTCATCCATGGGAAAGTGTATCAATGGAATTTGTAGGAGGTTTACCTTTGTCTAGGAAGGGTCATGACTATTTGTATGTCATCGTTGATAGTTTTAGCAAGATGTGTATTCTTATGCCTTGTAAAAAGCAGATTACTGCAGAGTAGATTGTTTCTCTTTTCTTTTAGCATGTTTGGGTCCACTTTGGATTACCCACATCAATTGTGTCAGATCGAGACTCTTGCTTCCTTGGAGAGTTTTGGACCAGCTTGTGAAGGATGATGGACACCAAATTGAAAAGAAACACAAGATTTCACCTGCAGACCGATGGACAGACAGAGGTTGTTAACTGTACCATGGTACACTTATTACTAGGCTATTATGGGAAACATCCCAAGTTGTGGGATGAACATCTCCCCTATATACAACATTCCTACAACCGAGTAGTGAATTCATCTACGCAACGTTCACCATTCGAGACATGTTTTGGTTACCTAGCAAAGGACCCTTTTGATATGGTCTTTGGAGGGGAAGATGGCTCCAGTGGACATAATGATATTGATAAGGCTCAGTAGTTCATTCAGTGAATCCAATTAATTCACCAAGCCATGCAAGAGCAATTGGAGAAAAGTCAAGCCCGTTACAAGGCTCAACATGATAAACCCCGAGTCGACCATAAATTCCAAGTGGGTGACAAGGTGTGCTTCGACATCAACAAAGACAGGATGAAGGGAGAAGGAAAGAAGTTGTGGCCAATCTGGTATGGACCATTCACCATATTGGAGAAGATTGGGAACAATTCCTTTCGTCTTAACTTTCCGTTATATATGTAGATGTACTCAGTAGTGAATGTGGAGAAGCTAAAGATGTATGAACCACCTATGATCATGGACACTGATGAGGTGGGCACAATTCCTACAGTCGATATTTTGCACTAGAATATCTCGATGAGTTTCCCAAAGACATCATCCTCGACAGAAGAACCAGGACTTCACGGCAAGGAGATGAAGAATACCTTCGAGTTGGATTCAAGGGAATGTACCCTAGCAAAGGCCTGATGGTTGGAGAAAGAGAAAGTGAGGGAATAGTTCCCTCACTTTCCAATTGACTAATGAAAAGCTCTTGGCGGTCCAAAAGCTCCTCAATGGAGAGGATTAATCCAGGTGGATCTTCAAATACAATGGCACGGAAAAAATCAAAAATCAAAGAGATCAGAATGAAGTCAACTTAAGATCAGAGCGTAGATCTCGACAACCTAATTCCAACGGTGTGAACGACACTTCAATCTAAGTTCGGATGATGAAGTTATCGAACAAGGAAGGTTGCTTTGATCCTTAAGAAAATGAAGATTTTCCTTTGAAAATGGGTTTTGAGCCTTAAAGGAAAAATCACAATCGAAGGATGCATAGAGGCAGACTTAGAAAAGGTGTTGAGGAAACCCCGATAGCCAATCTTCGACTAAATGGGATTGGCAGATCGATGGGCAAATGGATAAGAGGTTATATCTATATCTATATATATATATATCTATTATATTATATATATATATATATATATATATAGATATTGGTGAACAGGCAGAGCGATCAGTGATCAGACAATCGATAGGATCATTATCAGGACATTGGAGCGATCTATGAGTGGGACACCGATGCGATCGGTCGACGCCGATATCGGCAATCGACAATCAGCGGTGAGTAGTTCCCCAGTTACAAGACCTTAGGGACAGTGATCCACTAATTTACAACCTCAAGTCGGACCTGATATAGAATATATGCCCGATTTCACCAGTTTTAAAGTCTTGGTAAATGGTTTTGGGGCAGATTTTTAGTGTTTTTTGGGATTTTAAGGCCTTATCGCCTCAACGATAAAAAGATCATTTTAAGAGGTAGTTACGCCCACCGATCCTTTTAGAGGTTTTAGAACATTTTTGAAATCCTATAAACACGAGCAAAAAATTAATTGCAAAATGTATATGGTTGATATTTTAGATACCTGTGAAACTTTTATTTATTTTTTAATTTTAAATGAAATTGAGATTCATATAAATTATTTAGATGGTCTAACAATAATACTTAATTTATTTTAAAGCTTTATTTAACGTATAAATATGTAACACTGTAAATAATAATAATATAAGTAAAATAGTTTATAGAAAACATAACTTCATCATTTCGGGGCTTGTGTCCATCCCATATTATGATGGGAAAGATCTATATTATTCAGAATATGTAGCATTTGTTATATTATCACATTATATGCTAAACCTCAAGAAGTCCTTTCTTACTTTAGTGCATTATTTTTTCTTTCCTCCATTTTATCTTCTTAACCCGATTATTTTGGTCCCTCATATTTAAGCTCTGACTATCAGCAATGAGATAATATGTATATACATCTATGGAAGTTGCAGGTGGGCGCTCATTGCAGGCAGATTACCAGGCCGTGCTGCTTTGGCCGTCAAGAATCATTGGAACACTACATTGAACAAGAAAAACCATAGTCATAGGCATTATTTTTCTTCCCATCAAAATGAACAAATGAAGAGATTATCCAGTGACTGCATCCTTTTCATTGTGGCTGTAGCCTTCTCCATTTCACACATAGCATGAGATAAATGCTGCCAGTTTGTGTGGCATTACAGTAACTACTCTATGATGCAGGGCTCAAGTAGTCTGCAAACCAGGATCGTTTTCTTGTGCACTCATGCATAAAACCATGCGCCTTATATCAACAAATTAATGCCTGCAACCTGCAATTCCAGGATCTTCAATAATTGTGCATGTTAAAATGCATCTCCCATTCAACTACAATCACCATACGATCTTAACATAGGCGGAATTCAATAAACCTGCTCTCCTCATACTAGTTGCGCCCACGGTTTTCATATATAGGCATAGATATAAATGAAACAATTACAAAATATAAATGAAATCCGCGCAATACTCTGTCCAATGCATAAAGATCATGTAATATCGTTTCGTGTGCACAGCAAACATATAAATCTCTGCGGCTACAAGATGGTGTCACCTTATAATACTTTTCAAGTCCGACAGTGTGGTGTCAATCGAATCAATTCACTCGCACCTGTTCTTCTTTCTTCTCATCAACCACCCATCACTTTCGCTCGCAGCCTCAACAGCCCATCATGAAATGCAGGAAAAACTATTAAAACAATGACGAATTCATCGGATTTCTGCTTTGAATTTTATGGTCGCATGCAACCTTTGACAAACTGAGGTCTGAATTACCATGCAGTGTATCATTGATTTGAAACTTCAGCACTTTACCCTCGGCGCGACCATATATAGATGGAGTTCCACACATAACTACAGCGCTTTCATTACTTCGGTGTTGATTATCCCACGCGTATAGACAGCCTCTTATAGACCACGCATATTTACACACAGTTTATACACACATATGTCAAATATAATAGCATGGTAATATCATCAGACAAGTCCACAATAAAAGGCCCCGACATATATGTCTTGCATTCACCCAAAATATATATAAACCGTCAACCCCACAGCGACAGTTCCATACAATAAAACCTCACAGCGCTTATTAAAAATATATGCATTAAAACACCATTCAATTACATGAGAGGGTTCATAAAAAACCCACTCGTATCGCCTCTCATCTCTCCCTCTCTGGCACACTCCTCTCCCTCTCTCTCTCTTGAGAGCGTTTTGCCACTTTATTTTAAAAGAAACATACATAAGGATAAGATGAAATCTTATCTCCTAGGAAAAGCAAGTTTTTTTTTTTTTTTTTTACATAAGGAATTAAAGCTTGAAGCCTTATTCCCAGCTTTTATCCTAATTTTGGCTAAAAAAAACATAGAAACCCTATCTCCATTTTATTCTATATTTACAAATGGAAATGTTCTAGATGCTCCTGCATCATACACCCAACCTTAAAATTAATCATGATCTCCTGATCATGTGCCTGGATCCCATACTTTGTTCTGCAAGTTTCCATTTGCTGCTGCTTTTGTCTCTTGTTCTTCTCCATGTCTCCACACTTTATGCTGCTTTGCTCCACTCGCTGCACTTTTGCAATCTTCTGCTGTCTTTCTCTTGCTGCTACTCTTTTGCTTTACTGCTGTTGGTCTTGCCCGGGATTCCTTCATCATCCTCCGCATCATCATTTTAATTTCTTTGTGTAGCAGACTTTCTCCAGCTTCTTCATTAAGACCTGTACTCACAAAACAATTGTTAGAATAAAAATCACAAGGCATCATTGCCTCTTCTGCTGCCATCACTGTTGTCTGAGCTGTCACTATGGATGTTGCTGCCTCCCAAACTTCCTGTCCCTCTGCAACATCTTCTCCGAGAATGCATCTGTATTCTGGAACCTCTTTATTTTCATTCATTTCTACCTTTATATTCTGAATTCTTATCCTCTGTACTTCTAGTCTCTTCTCCAGAACATTTAACTCATGCCATAATTCTGTCATCTCCTTTGAAAAGATTTCTGTACAATCTTCAATACTTTCACAATCCCAGCTTTCTGTTGTTACCATCTCATCACCTACATATAAACTCTCACTTTGCACAAAATTTTCAACAGTATCAACTGTTACCTCCCTTATCTGCACTTCAGACTCATTCACTTCTTCTGCATCCATAAGCACTTCTTCTTGTGCTGTAACAGTTTCATAAGATGGCACATCCTCCTCAGTAAAACCTGTCATCACATCACAATTGTCAGCTACAAAAATACACGGTTTTACATTATCCAGTTGATCTGGATTTACCCAATAACTCAAGAAATCATCAATGATTTTGTCCTCTTCTGTTTCATCAATGGAAACCTCCTCTGCACCTGCAAACATACACAACTCATCAGCTTTAAAACCACAAGACTTTTTAGTCTTGACTGCTTTCTTCAGCACTTTCCTTTTAACATATCTGCATGTGGACTCTTCAAACTTCATCTCTGGCACAAGAATTCTAAGCCCCTTTTCCAACAAGGCAATCAGAATTTGCCTCAACTTCCTCTGCAATCATCGCCAGATCACTCTCTTTCCCTTCAGTGGAAAGAGCCATTTTCCTTCCTGCTTTTCCTAGTCTTGCAGCCGTTTTTCGAGTACCTGTAACTGTGCCTTTATTTCTGCAATCTCTCTTTCTCGAACTTCAACAGTCATCTCATTTCTGTGGCATTTCTTTGAACCTCTTCCTCTGTCTCCTTTATGACTTTTAGCAGCCTTCTCCATCGCCATAAGTTCTTCAGCTATGCGTTGCATGAAGCCTCTGCCACAACAAGCTCTCTTGCTGCCACTTACCTCACCAATCCTTCCCTCCGGATCTGGCCTTTTGGTAACCATTGGTCCTCTGCTGGAACCCTTTGAGCATCCTCTACTGCTCCTGTAGGCTTCTCCCATATGCAACTCACTCTTCTTCTTCAGGACACTGCAATTGTCCTTCTTATTCAGCGTTCAACTGAATGCCAGGTTCACTGCCACTATTTTCTGCAACCATAGACTTAAATCATAAATTTAAAAAAATCACCTCACCTCTAAGATTTTGTCTTCTCTGCAATCCTTTCCACTGCAAGTGTGTATGTTGCATATCATAAAAAAAATTCTGATCTTTCTTTTCAGAAAAAAAAAAACACTTCAATTCTTCAACAAAACAAAAACTCTCCAATGAAAACAGAGCCAGGCTCTGATACCACTTGATGCAGGGCTCAAGTAGCCTGCAAACCAGGATATTTTTCTTGTGCACTCATGCATAAAACCATGCGCCTTATATCAACAAATTAATGCCTGCAACCTGCAATTCCAAGATCTTCAATAATTGTGCATGTTAAAATACATCTCCCTTTCAACTACAATCACCATACGATCTTAACATAGGCGGAATTCAATAAACCTGCTCTCCTCATACTAGTTGCGCCCACGGTTTTCATATATAGGCATACATATAAATGAAACAATTACAAAATATAAATGAAATCCGTGCAATACTCTGTCCAATGCATAAAGATCATGTAATACCGTTTCGTGTGCACAGCAAACATATAAATCTCTGCGGCTACAAGATGGTGTCACCTTATAATACTTTTCAAATCCAACAGCGTGGTGTCAATCGAATCAATTTACTCGCACCTGTTCTTCTTTCTTCTCATCAACCGCCCGTCACTTTCGCTCGCAGCCTCAATAGCCCATCATGAAACGCAGGAAAAACTATTAAAACAGTGACGGATTCATCGGATTTCTGCTTTGAATTTTATGGTCGCACGCAACCTTTGACAAACTGAGGTCCGAATTACCATGCAGTGTATCATTGATTTGAAACTTCAGCACTTTACCCTCGGCGCGACCATATATAGATGGAGTTCCACGCATAACTACAGCGCTTTCATTACTTCGGTGTTGATTATCCCACGCGTACAGACAGCCTCTTATAGACCACGCATATTTACACACAGTTTATACACACATATGTCAAATATAACAGCATGGTAATATCATCAGACAAGTCCACAATAAAATGCCCTGACATATATGTCGTGCATTCACCCAAAATATATATAAACCGTCAACCCCACAGCGACAGTTCCATACAATAAAACCTCACAGCGCTTATTAAAAATATATGCATTAAAACACCATTCAATTACACGAGAGGGTTCATAAAAAACCCACTTGTATCGCCTCTGATCTTTCTTACTTTAGTGCATTATTTTTTCTTTCCTCCATTTTATCTTCTTAACCCGATTATTTTGGCCCCTCATATTCGACCTCTGACTATCAGCAATGAGATAATATGTATATACATCTATGGAAGTTGCAGGTGGGCACTCATTGCAGGCAGATTACCAGGCCATGCTGCTTTGGCTGTCAAGAATCATTGGAACACCACATTGAACAAGAAAAACCATAGTCATGTCGTCAAACTTCACTGTACTCTTGCAGACATATATTCTTCTTCCCATCAAAATGAACAAATGAAGAGATTATCCAGTGACTCATCTCTGAACACTGAAGGGCAATGTGATAATTCGCATGTTGGTCTATCAGCTCTTTCAACTTGTGGTGTGCTAGTCAATTTTTCAATAGAGAATATATTTCAATGGTTAATCAATCACAACGAACTTTTCAATCATCCATTTTTTAATCGAATATGTATATAAACCATACTGAATTGTTAATTCTTTAAGTAGTACCATTTTCTAAATGTTGTGCTGGTCAATGTCTCAACAGAGAATATAACATAATGGTTTGCAAATCACAAATTAGATTGAGAAGCTTTAGAAGAAGAAACAGTTATTAAAAGGGCCAATCTATTTAAATTTTCTAAGAACTAATTTTACGGAAAAACCTTACTACAAGCTAACTTTCACGGACAGAAACCACAATTATATTTATTTTAATAAAGAATTAAAATAAGACCCAATAATATCAAGTCATAAGATAATTCAAAAGTAAAATAATCCATAATCCATATAAATAATTTATATTTTATTTTAGTCAAAATGTTCCTAAACTCTTTGAACTTAGGTTAATTATGCAATATGCATTTTTATGTAATATGCATTTTTAGGAAACATAGTCTTGAATAAGCATCATACAAAAAATCATACATCAACCACATTTCTATTTAATTTCCACTTTCCATTAATGCATGCTTAACTTTATAATTTTTTCCTTGGTTATCGAATTTGCCTTATTCTTTCTCGAGCAAGTTTTTCTGCATGTATCCAATTAACCTTTATTCAATCTTTAATAATCAACCACATCTAAAATTAAAAGTGAAAATAAATTATTTTTATCACAATTTTTTTCATAATGTGTTGTAATATCAACCACTAATTAAGTGAATACTATGAAACTGTTAATATTTTATAATGTTTTCAATTAAAACTAACATGTATATTTATTTTATTTTTTTATTATAACTGGAATTGTTTTTCTTTAGTGAATATTTTGTTTTTATTTTAAAAGGACACATGTCAAATCGAGGATGGACACAAAAGGAATTACATCTCTTTCATATTGGCCTGTAGAATATTGATCGGTAAATTTCAGTGGATATTTCATTGGATAGTTTGTCACAATAGATCTCATAAAATTATATTTAAAATATAAAAAAAATCATTAAAACTTTATTTATTTTTAGATTTCGAAATCTATAGAATATTGTTAATAGTGCATGTATGCGAACTAAAAGTTATGCAAATAAACAACAGTAAAATAAAATCTCTCTCACACACATTTGACACAAGATATCATCTTGGAAACCCTGTTTGGGGGAAACCTAGCTGGAAGGTGGGCCACCCTACTCTCTTTCTCTAAATAGAAAATGTCTGCAAGCACAAAGAAGTATGGCTTGTGGTCTGTAGGCTACTATAGTGCACAAATTTTCTGTCTGTGCTCTATGTCCTATTGATATCGGTTATTTTTTCTTAGTTATGGAACCTATGCATTCAAAAGAATGGAACATCTTTTCCTCCTAGTGGCCCAATTATAACATGGCCCGATAGCCTACTAGTGGTTAGATTTGACTACCTCAACTCTTAAATAGAGTTACAATATAGACTCTTATAGAGTCTTCTTCATCATAATCATGTGGCTACCCCCTTTTACATAAATTATGGGGGATGATGTGACATCCTCTCGAATTATTCTTGTGCAATTGGAAAGGTCTTTGTGTGTAGAATAGGAAAAATTGTGGCACACTAAAATAATAAAATTTTACCCCAACAAAATGTTGTTAGATGCCTCAAAATTCTCCTAGAAGGTTTAAAACCCCAATTTGCTAAATTGGGTCTTGGCAGTAAAAATGGCCTTGAGAGTTGATTCCTCCATTTTTCCACTCTGAAAGCATCGAGATGGATGATAAACGAAATAATGATCCAATCTGTATCATTAATATTTTATAAAACTAACAAAACATGTATATTCATGTGTGCGAGAAGGAGGTGTGTGGAAGAAGTGTGCAAAGGTGAAATGTATGTAGAAATACATAACATTGTGGAAAATATTTGTTGTTCCTTGCTCCATACACTTATTCTTTTGTACAAAAATTCTTCGTAACATGCATTAAAAGGACCCTTCATTTAATATTGGATAATAAATATTTAATTCACAAATGCAAGATCACAATTACACTTAGAATTTAGGAACCATAAATACCAATATTCATTGATTCTACTTTGTTAAAATATTTAAATGAATAGGAGGATTCATGCAAAAGAAACATCAAAATAAATATGTCAATATTAAACAAAAATCTATTCAAAGTAAAACATTAGCTAGCAACAAAACAAGCTATTAGAGTAAATGATATTTAAGCACTCGAATGATGTCATGATTATGCATCAGTTTGTTGAATAAATGTTGAAAATATTTATATTTTAATATATACTTGTCCGCAGAAAGATTTATATTTTAATATATACTAGTCTACGACATGGGAATTTGATTGAGGTTAGAAGAAGGATACCACACTCGATATTAGCTGCTGATTATGGTGGAATGATCAAAGCCATCAAACATAGTTTTAAAAACTACACATCAGATCATTCACAAAATAGTTTTTCCGCACTTTCTTTGCATCTTGATACCAAATTGAAAAAAACCCACACCAACATAGTAGAGGGGGTAGTTAATCGCCCACCCTTATTTCACACCTAATATACACGAAAACCAAACTTTATGCCCCAAAATTTAATAAGCCAAAATTGTTAATTAATTGATTTATATGTAGTATTGTGCGGGAGAGAAGCGTGTGGAAGAAGTGTGTGAAGGGAAAATGCATGTAGAGATGTTGAACATTATGGATGAAAGTTTTTGTTCCTTACTCTGGACACTCGTTCTCCCACACAATACTCATTCCTCATAGACATTCAAACGACACTTGATTTAATATTGAATAATAAGTATTTAGTTGACAAATGTGAAATCACAAATGCTATTAGTATTTAGGAAGCTCAAATAAAAGGATCCCACATTGACATAGTAGTGGGGACAATTAATCACCCAAACTTTAATAAGCCAAAACTACTAATAAATTGATTAATATGTAGCGTTGGGCATTAGAGAGGTTTGTGGGAATGTATGCAGAGGTATAGAACGTTGCAGAAGAAAGTTTATGTTCCTAGCTCCACACCATTGCAGAAGAAAGTTTATGTTACTAGTCCACACAACTATTCTCTCGTACAACACTTCTTCCGCACATGCATTAAAAATATGTTTCATTTAATATTGAATAATAGGCATTTAATTCACAACTGTGGGATTATAAATGCACTTAATATTAAAAAACTGTGAATACCAAGATTCATTGCTTCTACTTTGATAAATTTTTTGAAGTTATAGGAGGAATGGTATGAAAGAAACATCAAAATAAACATGTAAATATTGAACAAAAAGCTAGTCAAAGTAAAACATTAGCTAGTAATGAAACATTAGCTATGTGGAACAACAAGTGTATGGAGTCTGTGATATGTGAATCGATTCAATGAATAAAGACCGAAAAGAAATACATTTTAATATATGCTAGTCCATAGTGTAGGAAGTTGATTGAGGTTAGAAGAAGGACCATGCACTTAGTATCAACTATTGATTATGGGGGAATGATCAAAACCGTCAAACATAGTTTTGAAAATTATGCGTCAAATCATCCGCAAAGCAAATTTTCCATAACTCCTTTGCATCCCAATATCAAATAAAATGAGCCCATGTCATCATAGTAGTAAGGGCAATTAATCACGCACCCTTATTTTGCACCTGATATACACATAAACTAAACTTTTCAAGCCCTAAAGTTTAATAAGTCAAAACCACTAATTAATCGATTAATATGTAGTGTTGTGTAGGACAGAGGTATCTGAAAGAAGTGTCGAGAGGGGAAATGTATGCGAAGGAGATGCAGTGCATTGCAAATGACATTTTTTATTCCTTGCTTTTCACAAATGTTCTCTCACATAACACTTTTTTCTCACACACATTAAAAGAAACTTTATTTAATATTGGACTTAAATAAGTTTATGCTTAAAGTTAAAATAATTTCATGTTTGTGGTAGAGATTTCTCTCTACACCCTCGTTCTCCTATACATACCCTCTTTTATGCACATCCTTTCATTCCATATACATTCATGGTTTCATACACTTGTTTTCCCACACAACTAAATTTGTAAAAATTTAAAATGAAAAATAAAATAAAATGCAATAAGAGGTAAATGCATTAGGAGTATATGTGTTAGTGTTAAAGTACTCATCGACAGAATGCCCTCTCCCCTCCTTACCTAAAGGACTTGCTCAGAACATTGTGTCAGTGTCAATCTTAGAGTACTCACCAACAAAATGACCATTTAAAAAGTTAGTCTTATTTTCATTTCAAAATAATTTTTTAGGCAATGACAAATACGGAAATTCAATTTCCCTCCACTAGGGGAATTATGTCACATCAAAGCTCTAGTTCAACCAATAAAAAATTAGAAATGAGATTTTCAATAGAAAATTAAAAATAAAATTAAGAAAATTAAGAAAATATTTTTGAATTTAGAAAAAAATGTAAATATTCAACATTTTATGAAAACTTTGAGTTTAGTTACCAAAAAGTCACAAAAACTAAGCAAACTAATAAATCAATTTACCTAATTATTGAAAATCTCTCATTATATACAATTAGAAAATATAAATAACTAAACACAAACTCAAAACTATATAAAAAGCATAAAACCCTATCCAGAAGAACAATTTTTACATTGAAATGAAAAAAATTCCCTACAGTATAGAATCATTGAAATTGTTTCCATACATCTAAAAAAAGTAAAACTAATAAAAAAGAAAAATGTGCTATTTAAAATTGGAATTAAGAGATGTGGAAATACTATTTTGAAGATTACAAAAAAAAAATTGCATATCTTTAATTATTTAATTTCTAACGAAATTGAGTTAATTTGAGTTTTAGAATTAAGATATAGGAAAATCTTTTGTCCACATGGGGTAGCTCAAGCGGAAATGGTTGTGGAAATGAAGTCTCACCAAAACGGAAGTCTTGGGTTCAAATCTTGGGCTACCCTTCCCCGTTGAGGGGTACTTAATGGACATGTAAATTGGAGAGTCCAGCCCCACCCTACAAAAAAAAGATATAAGAAAATCTTTTATAAAAATATTTTTGAGTTTTTTAAGTTATTTTCCTATCTTTATTTAAAATCATTTTCAATACCATTTTTTTTTAAATATATTTATATATGTGATTTTATTCATGTTTTTCATAATTATTTTTTTATTTATTTATTTGAATAATTTAATAATATACTTTTAAAAATTAAATATTAAGAAAATTAAAATTAACATATAATATTGAAATCAATCTATCTCATCATTAAAAATCTCTGGCTATATATTAATAAATCAATCCATCTAATTATTAGAAATCTCGTACTTTCTATAAAATGCAAAAATACAAAGGTTTTGTGAAAAAGCGATCCCTATGACATGATTACATTTGAAAAAAAGGGATTTTAGAGCTGACCCACTTAGAAATTTTCCTATTCAGAATTAGGGTTAAGAGATGTGAAAATATATTATAAGATTATTTTGTATTTTTTTACAAATATTTATAATCTAGCTGGAAGGAATTGGAGTTCTGATGTTAAAAGATATCAAAATATTTTGGATTTTTAAAACAAACCCAGGAAGAAAATGCTTTGAGAGCATATCCAGAGTGGGGAACCAAAAATATTCTTTGCCTGAAAATCGATTTCTAGGTTATTGTCAAAGGTTATCCCTAATTTAATAAATTTAATAATATTTATTAAAGATGGAAAGTATTCGTGAAAGAAAGGGTTTCCCTACTTACATGAAAGGTGCTATGGCATTGAGTGTGAGTGCAGAGTACAGAGGACAAGGGAGTAAAAAGAAAAATGTGACATCTTTTGTCGTAAGTAGCATAAATAGTTTGCTTTAATACTTTTACCATTTCGGAACTTACTGTGTGGGATAAATGAAAGGTATTCGCTTACCAGAATAAAGATTCTCTCAAATGACGAGGATCAAAGTAATTTATTAAAAATATACAGAATATTTATTTGATAAATATTTTATTATTAC
>APFE030597266.1:0-12754 GCA_000404065.3 Pinus taeda
AAGCAAGGGATGAATGGAAGAATGACGAGGAAGTGTGGGAACTCATTCAAAAGATACAACAATATCCCAGTACATCTGATACATTTAGCTGGAAAAATGATTCGTTATGGTACAAGGATCAATTATACCTATGTAAGAATTCCCAAATCAAACAAAAGATTCTTAGGGAATTCCACACCTCTCCCTTAGGAGGGCACTCAGGATTTCTGAAAACCTACAACAAGGTTAAGAAAGATTTTTTTTGGGATGGCCTTAAATTGGATATTCAAAAGTTTGTGGCAGAATGTTTGGTTTTCCAACAAAATAAAGTTAAAAAAATAAAGACCCCAGGACTATGTTGATGCCTCTAAAATCGTAGCACCAACATTGGGGGATAACCACCCGGTCCGGACCTTAGTACAACTCCTTTTCCATTTGGGATGGTGGCTCCTACTAGGGGTTATGGGACCAGTTTCCCAATAATGTGTGTTTTAATGAATGAATGTTTTAAAATATAAATCGGAGATGGTAGGTGGTTTAATATATGACTTTAAAATATACAAATATACTTACATCACCTGGCTAATCTAATAATAATGCGATTCTTAATAATTCCTAACAGACAAACAATCATATAGATGATTTACTTATCTATAGAAAGGTGCATTTAAATAATGATTACTTTGTTTAAGAAATTAAACAAAGTAATTATGAAAACATATCGCATGACAACGTAATATTTATCGCTGAAATATATCTCTAATTGTAACAATTTTAAATCATTCAGAAATGACTCAATATAGAATTATTTGAAGCGTATGAATACATCAACAATAGCAAAATTAAATGAAATGCCAATTAAATCAAGACAAAAAGAACAGTGATAGAAATACCGCATGCATTTGAGTCTTGATCTGTAAATAAAATTTTGGTTCCACCTCTTTATTCCAGAAACTTCCAGGAGATACAAAAATGCAAGTCTTGAAAAATTTCTTTCACAAAAATCTAAAACCTTGATCCACTGCTTATAAAAAAATAAATTTAGAAGCGCAGAAGTGAAACTTCTCAAGTCTAGTTTTTGTACAAATTGAGGACCCTTTCTGCAATACATTGAAAGGGTTTATATAATAGAACTAAAATAAACTGTCAACATAAATCGATTAGAGTTGTTGGAATTGTAAATATGCAAATCTAGGATTTGCATTGCAAAAATAGTAGTGCGATTGCCTTTGAAAAAGAATGCATTGTATCTATTTCTACTCCTATATCCACAACTGACAAATTGAGAGCATGTTTTGAATTTCCGGAGGATGACTCATCCTTGACTGTAGTTGTCTCGTGTACGTGGCATCTGAAAATTCGGGCACCATGCGATCAACAACGTCAATAAGCCATTTGATGGTCATCTGTTGACTGTGCAGCTTGACCAAAAAGGACCAAAACGCATCCCAAGTAAGGCTTTGTACTCTGCTGAGTTGTTATTCTTTGGTGGCCAAATCCTGCTTCCATTGATTTTCTAACATTTTCGCTTTCGGGAGCTTTCCAGGGGAAGAGTCAAAAATCAAATTAACTCCATATAAATTATCATTTACCAGCTCTATCACATTGCTCATTATAGCTCAAGCCCTGGAAGTAGCCCTTTCTGCCTTTATTAACTGTGTTTCCCATTCCGAAAACAATACTTCTTTATGTGACTCTTGAATTTTTGGTAGGTTAGCAGCTCTGCCTTCCATTGTGCTTTTCCATTTGAGGAAATTTGAGACCTTGCCATCTGCGTCCTCAAATTCTAATCTAGTATTAACTGCCTAATTGATCAGCAATGCAATTATGATGCATAGTGGGTCGATAAGCAATATTTTATGGCAAAGGATATTGAGTTGTTGCGATAAGCCCTTATTTGCTTCTAGAGCTTCCTTCTTGAATTCTTCAACCTTAGGATAATATCTAAACTATTCCATATATAGTTGAAGCTGTGAGATTTCCTCCTCTTTTGCCTTCATTCCTTGTTGATGTGTCAATTGAAGTTCGTTATGCTGCTGGGACAACTGTTGTTGTTTCTAGATGGCATGTTGGTCAATATTTTGTTTCTCCAGGTTTAATTAAACTTTGAGCTGCTTGTTCCTCTGTTTTTCTTCTGCCAACTGTTCCTCAAGCCGATTAATCTCCTGTTTTTATGTTGTTGTTTTCTCCTGAAGCTGAGAAATCCTTTGATCTTTTTCTTTGATTAATAGATTAACCTCAGCGTCCTTATCAATTGTGGCAGTTGTGTAAGCCCCTACATATTTGGATAGCTTAGTCAAATCCTCCGAAGGATTGACCTCTGAATCCTTCCATATAACATTCATAAAATCTGATTGAGGAGCTATGGATGATGTCTGGTCAATTTTCTTCTTTTTTCTCTGTTTCCTTAATACAACCCTGTGCTTGGGACTGTAAAAGACATCCAAAGGTGGTATCTCCTCAATATTTTATGTAATTTCAGCTGAAGGATTTTCAAGGATTATTTCAACTTCTTTCTAAGCTATGTTTGTACTGGGTGTCGCTTCAATCATGCTCTTAGTAACGATTGGTTGTTGATTTGCGGGCAATGCTGATGCAATACTGTTTTGGGGGTCGCTCTGGTTTTTGATTTGCTGATCAAATTTATCAAGATGGGGTCAATATTAACATCTGTGCTAAGGGGTTCACTTGTCTTTTCAATTGTTTCCCCTTTCCCGAAAATCTCTTCAATAGTCTGCTCCCCGCTGTGTTCTTCTTGTTGAACAGTAGGGGTAGTATTTAATAAATCTAGAGGCAATGTCTATAACCTCCTTGTCCTGTATTCCATGAATTGATCCATCTTTGCGGCTCCTAGTTTGAATCTTTCCAGATGAGTTACTTGTGAAAATAACTCTACAAAAGCGAATAAATCACCAAACTCATCCTCCTCATGTGTAAATTTAGCAATTTTCACCTAATTGGTGAAATTGTAACTGACCTTGTTTGGATCATGCTATCTCTTAGGAATTATTGCTAGACTCAGGTCCTTAGTTTTCTCTGCCTCTTTCTCAGCATGTTTAAAGTCATGCAATGTATAAGTACCACAGCAGAGGGGAAATGGAGGCCACACTTGTTTTTTAGAGTCTTTAAGGTTTCAAGTCATTCCCTTCTCCACTATTTGGTATGCTATTTCCCTAGCTAATAGCTTGTCTGGGATATAGAGTGGAAGGACATGAGAGTCTGCTGTACTCCCAAAAACCCTAATATAGGTGAAATTCTCCTCCCTGAACCAACTTCTGATTGAAGTTAAGTCAATGATGGCTTCGTCAGAGACCCGAGGAGCAAGTTTGTTAAATATGGCTTGATGAACATGTAAAACAACACCATGGCAAATTCTATATATGTGATTCTTATATTCAGACTTCCATAGATACTTATGATAAATATGAATGGGGATTGGATCTTGAACTGTCCATTTCCAACCCAGAATAGGAAAGTCAAAATTGAAACAGATATTGTCCACTATGTAGGCACTCATATAAAATGGGGGCAGGACTCTGGTGGTGAAAAATATGTTTCTTCTATAATCTAATAGTTGACTGGTGATTTTATCTGATAGAATAGTTGCCCAATCCATAATAAAAGAGTTGATTGTTGCTTCTATTAATGGGACCATTTCTATAGAAAATCTAGCAGAATCTGGGCTTCCAAAGAGCCTACATACCATTGTAGCATCATAAAAATATGGAGATGCTAAGGAGCCCACAGAGTACATACCAAAGGATTCGTGCTTATGCTTGTTTGGAAAATGTATCCACTGTTTGATAGGGTCTGACTCTAGGTCATTCTCCTTAGCGAAAGCTTCCAGAAATGCCTTGTTGTAGTGCCGTTGAGGATCTGACAAATGGTACATCTTCTTAACATATTTAGGATTGAATGTCCCGAACATCTTCCCATCGGCTATGAAGAAGGCTCTATCTGTTATATTAATACTTTCGATCACCCATCTCACTAGATCATTATATGGTAAAACTTTGGCTCGGGCTACTATTTTATGGAGGAAGGAGTTGGCCAAGTCATTGAGAGTGCTCTTTGTTTTATTAGTTCCATTTGTTGTTTCTTCTTCTTCTATCTCCATTGGGTCTTCTGCTTCGAGTAAAGCATAGATGCCTTCCCACGAGACTTTACCGAGTCCTAGACAGATAGTATCTGCAATTACCACCAATTTCATTGGTGCTTCTTCCACTACAACAGGGGCCTTTTCCTTTCGAGATTTCTTAGACATCTTGCCTGATTGTGTGATTCTTAGTTATCTCTGCAAAATGAGAAAGAGGAGCGTAACAGTCGAAAAACTTGAACAGAGATAATACAAATTACAGACCAAACGCAGTTAAGCGCATTAGGTGTATGAGATATTATGTTGTACTTATCTATCTCGGATGAAATATTCAAAGGACGTACCCATAACTGTTCCTTAATGTTTTGTCGTAACTTCCAACGTGAAACTTTAATGCTGAAACCATATGTCGCATCGCAAGTATTGTAATGATCTTTCGTAGAATAGGTGTCATGACTCCGCGATTTGCGATTAGTGATTGCATTATTTTAACATTTGTGTAATAATCGCGTATCGCAAATCGGGAGTTACAAGTGCCATACTCAAAAGATTTGTTTGCATAGTTACGATTACGATGAGTGTTGAGCTGGCATGGGGAGACAGTGGGTTTTAATCTTTGCAAATCACGTTATTTCTTTGTTTATCGATTTATCCCTTTACCGCATGTATTTATAATATTTATCACTTTATTTTTATCGAGAGCGTGCCATGCGATAATTAAATCGCATCGCGATTCTTCAATGCAGTATATTGGATGTTTCTTTATGAATCAGCAATATGCGATTTGTGATAGCCTTATCGCATCGCAAAGTTTTAATGCCGCTTTAAGTCATCCCGTGGGATTAACGTTGTGCAAGATGCGATAGTTTTATTACATCATGCGTATAACAGGCTTACCTTGATAAAACTTTGCAATGAGGGTCTTATTATGACTATGATCACATCACAAGATCTTCAAATGGATTTTCATGGGTTCTAAAGAAATGTGGTTTGTGATGAGCAGTTCTAACTATTCTAAAAGCAATTTTCATATGACTTCTATGAAAAATTTATTTTATTCAAAAGTTTAGTGCTTTTATCTATATTCAAAGGGGACCCATTTTTTATTTAGCATTCTAAGACTAAGAGTTTAAAAGCTGAAATGGGGGGTTGTTGCATAGCACAACAATTGGCGATTCACTAGGAGAACCAGTTATCTCGGAAAAATAATGAAATTTCTAAAACTTTCTTATGTAGATTCAATTGAGGAAAAGACAACTATCTAAGAATTGGTTAGATAAAACTTTTACTCTTAAATAAATATATATGAATTTTGCAACCTCTTGTACAAACCCTTATAAAATAACAACATTTTTTGTTTTCTTCAAGCTTTGATTGGTTGTTAAAGATAAAGTAGGGGGCTCCTCCAAATTAGCTTTTTAAATTTACTCTTTTGTCACAGGTAGTGCCTCTACTGCCAGCAAACATCTATAGTCTCGACAAGGTTACCTTTTAACCATCAGTCATTCATTATCCCATCCATCTAAGAGTATAACTTTTTTGAAGATAAATCCAAAAGATATGTTTACACATATTTTTTATTTTTTTACTTTTTTATTGTTTGGAATAAAATCCATTGTCCTGGTTTGGGAGCCAGATGATAACAATGCCATTCACTGGTTGTAATTGAACTGAACAAGCTGGCTCATAATGAGACCCCTTGTCTTATGATTATAAGCCATTACCCTGTTTTGATATGCAGTATTGGTAATGTCAGTTTAATTAGTTCCCTATGATCATGGTAAGCAGGCTCGTCATGAGACCTCTTATCTTTTAAATCATATATATTTTAGAATTACGCTCTAAAAAATCATAAACCTAGTGGATGGGGTAAATGACTTACTCCTTAAGAGTTTGTGGATAACAATTTTAGAGTTGTGGATGCTTAGTTGGAAAAAGTCTTTACCTTTTTATAAATAACCTTTCTTAACTTTATAAAACTTCAAAATGATTTACTGTATTTTCAAGGTTTGGAAGATTTCACAAAATTAAAAGAGGTTCTCAGAGTTTCATGTTATATCTAATTTCAAAAACTGTAATCATTTCCTTAAAAGGTTCTATTTTTAAAAGAAAGTTTTCACAATATTCTTTCAAAGAGCTTTTCAATAGTGAAAAGCCAATGGGAGACTATTTGCAACATTATTTCCTAAAAGAAACTAGCTTGCATAAACAATATGTACAGGTAAGAAGGGGTTACCTTCTTAGGAGAAGAATTTCTCTAAGATAAGCCCATTCATAGGAAGATAATCTCTCTTTCCTGATAAATCTTGCAGTAGAAACGTTGATGAGCCTATATTTTCAACGATTTGAAATGGTCCAAGCCACATCTTTTGAAATTTGGTATGCTTACCTTTGTCTTCATGTGATTTATCCCATTTCAAAACAATATCACTGGTCTATAGTGATTTTGAGCCGACAGAACATGCATCAAAAGAATATTTAATGATTTGTTGATGTTTAGAATGAGTAATTCTGGCCTTTTCTCTTTCCTCATCTAATTTAAGGATTTGATCAAACCTCAATTGAATAGAGGAAGAAGGGATTTCTTCAATAAATTGCACTAGGGCTAGAGACGAGAGTGCTAAATTTGGAGGTATTACAGTTTCTTTCCCATACACTAAGTTAAAAGGAGAAGTACCTATTGAGGCCTTCTGGGTTATGTGATCTGCCCATAATGAAAATATCAAAGATTTATGCCAATTCTTTTGGTTTTGATCAACAGTTCTTTTGATAATCTTGATGAGATTCTTGTTAGTTGACTCTGCTAAGCCATTTCCTTGAGGATAGTAATTTGTAGAGTATTTTAACTTAAACCTCTTTTAAGAGAAAATTAAGCTATACTATTTCCAGAAAAATAAGATGCATTGTCAAAAATAAGCGCGTTAGGCAAACAAAACCTTGTAATGATGAACTGATCAATAAATTCAATAATTGCATTAGAATTGGCTACCTTTAGAGGAATTTCTTCTACCCACTTTGTGAAGTAGTCCATGGTTGTAAGGATGTATCTGTGTTGCTTGGAAAAATGTGGGACAACTTCTCCTATAATATCAAGTCCCCATTGTTCAAATGGTTGCTTAATGTTTACTGGTTGTAGAGGAAAGGCTGGTCTCCTTTGTCTTCTGCTAGCAGTTTGGCATATCTTGCATTTTCATGGGCATCTTTAAACAAAGTTGGCCAATAATATCCAACATGTGATATTTTGTGAGTTGTAGTATCTCCTCCAAAATGTCCACCTGCTGGGCCATCATGTTCCTGCAAAACATTCTGCGCTTCAACTTTTTCAAGGCATCTTAATAAAATTGAATCATAATTTCTCCTGAATAACACATTATCAATTATTTCAAAGTGTTTGGCTTTTAATCTTAAGACATGTTTGTTTTTGTAACTGAGTTCAGGGGGAGCACATCCATTTTTCAAGTAAAAGATTAGATCAGCATATTGAGATTCCGAATTAGTGATACTTATCTCATTTACTTGTGCAGTATTATCTGAATCTTCATGGTCTGGAATATTGGAAGCTCCTGCCAATAACCTACAAAAACCTTGTCCTCTAACAATTTTCACTAGTTTAATATCAATATCATATTCTTGTAAAGTTGTTACCCAATTGTCTCTCTTCTCTCCTACTTCCCTTTGAACTAGCAATTGTCTCACTGAAGAGAATGGGACTATTACTTTAGTGTGTGTTTATAGGAGAAATGGTCTAAAGTGTTTGATAAATTTAAATACAACAAAAGCTTGTTTTTCAACTTCTGAATAATTGAGCTTAGCGCCTTGCAAACTAGAACTAAAGAAAGATATGGGTGCTTCTACTTGCTGGTCATTGATTTGTGTTAAAACAGCAGCTTAAGATGTTTCAGTCGCTAGAGTACACAAAATAAAATGACTAGAAAAATTCGTTGTATTCAATGCAGGAGCATTAATGATTTCTTGTTTGATTGAATCAAAAGCTTCTTTTTCGTTATGTCCCCATTTGAAAACTGATTTTTTCTTAATCATAGATTGTTCTTAATCATAGATTGCAAGGGTAAAATTATCTAAGAAAAATCAGGAACAAATCTTTTCATAAAATTTATCTGCCCCAAAAATGATTGCATAGATTTCTTGTTATGTGGCAAAGGAATATCAGAAATCTCTTTTATCCTATCTGGATCAATGTATATGCCATATTTGGATACAATAAACCCTAATAGCTTACCTTCATTAAGAGAAAAGAATTATTTCTTGGGATTTAAAGAAATCCCATATTTTTTACATCGTTCAAAGATCTGTTTTAAATCATGCAGATGATTGGTCCTTTTCTTAGAATAGACAGTTATGTCATCTAAGTAAACAACGATTGTTCTATTTATCAAACCTTTGAAGGCTATATCCATGGGTCATTGGAAAGTAGCTCCAGCATTTATCAAACCAAAATGCATTTTCTAATAAGCATATGTTCCCCATTTAGTTCTGAATGTAGTCTTTAATCTATCATCTAAATGTACCAGTATCTGATTATATCCTGAAAAACCATCTAGAAAAGACATTAACTCTGAGGCAGAAACTGATTGAAGTATTTTTTCCATGGATGGCAATGGGAAATTATCTTTCAGACATGCTTTGCTGAGATTTCTAAAATCTATGCAAATCCTAATGTCACCATTATTTTTCCTTACATGTACTAAGTTTGAAAACCATTTAGAATGTCTAACAAGAAAGGTTATTTTAGCCTTAAGGAGTTTATTCAACTTTGCTTTGATTTGACTTTCAAGATTTGGGTGAATTTTCCTTAGCTTCTGTTGTACAGGTTTCTCATCAGAAATCATTGGAATTGTGTGTTGAATGATAAAGGTATCATAAGTTTTCAGACCTTCATAATTCCAAGCGAAAACATTTTTGTATTTCTTTAATAATCTGATTAAAGCAAATCTTTCCTCTGATGAAAGTCCAAGTCCTAGATTGACGTTCTGGGGTTTGACCTCATTTCCAAGATTTACTAATTCAAACTTTAAAGTAGAACTTTGAAGTTTTGCATTAGTAACCTTTTTTAATCTATCCTTAATATCATAAAGATATTCTAGCTTGACCAAAGATCTAGGAATAGGATTTTCATTGAGTCTTTACTTTAATTGAAGATCATGATCGTTTTCATCGATAATCTGTTGGTCATAAGATCCTTCAGGAGTTAGGAAATTTAAGATATCCTCATTGTGATTAAATACACACCAATTGGTGACATTATCGAGGACAGATGGTCGAAAAATTAATTCAATTGAGAATATATCTAGACTATAATCCTCAGATGGAAGGAGCTTACAAGCAACATTAGCCGAAAGGTCAGTTGCTGCATTCTGTGATCTAGGAATAGGAGATATATCAAATGCCAGAAAATGAGTTATGAGATCTTGAACAAGTAATTGATAATGTTTGAGATGACTCCAGAGACAATGGATAGTATTTCTCACTTGCTTAATAACAATCTCAGAATCACTAAATACTTTCAGATACTGGATATTTAGGCCTATTGCTTTATATAGCCCTTGAATCAATGCCTCATATTCTGCAGTGCTATTGGTACACTAAAATTCTAATCTAAATGATAACATGGTTTTTTCCCCTCTGGACTAACTAAAATACATCCTGCACCGTCATTAGATTTTGATCCATCGAAATACAAAGACCAAAATAAAGGCTTATTTATAGGCTTATTTACAAGTTCATCTACAACATTAACACACTTTGAGGTATTAGCATGAGAGAAATTTTCAATTTGTGATATGACACTATTAACAGGAAAAGGAGATTGTTGAGCATTAAAATTCCCAAAAATGACTTAGCCGAATAGTTTCCGAGAATATTATTATTGAAGGCTACAGGTTGATTCTGTTGTTCAAACTCAGTTACTATATGAGTAAAATGATTTTCGTGATCTATTCTGATTTAATTTGGCTTCCCATTATAGGGGAGCCACATGTGAGACCAATCAGCCAAAATATAGTCGTGAAGTTTTTCAAACCAATCTCTGTGCAGAATCAAACCATAAAACTCAGGGATGTCAGCGATTAATATATCAATTATTTGGACAACCCTGGGATTAGCTGCTAATTTGATAGTAACTGAATTTATCTCTCCTAAAACTTGTACCTTAGTTCAATCTAATTGAACAATGTGAACTTTGGACTTCTGGGGCTCAATATTTAATTTGGAGCAAACTGAGGCTGGCATAATATTTGATGAAGCCCCCGAATCAATCAAGCAGTTATGAAAATTTCTATTGTAGATCTCATAAGTTAAGAGAAAAGGAGGAGTATGAGAATTTGACCTATCCCCAATTAAAATAGCATCAGTACCATCTACCTTATCAGATGGTGGCTTACTTGATCCTTTAGCAGCCTTAGACAATACACTAGTTGGAAGAGGAGAAGAAGGTACGACATTTAATTCTTTGAGCATCAACTTTTGTTGATGTTTGAGCTTGCTAAGTTCATGCAAAGAAATATTTGCTCGAGTCTTCTTCATATCTTCTACAATGTTATAATCCATGGAGTCTGAAACTACTAGCATTTTAGATGATGAGGGAGGATTGGTAGATGATGGTTGATTGTGGGGAGGTGAAAATGGAGTTTTTTTTATGGGAGTTTTGTCTTTACTAATAGGACTTGAGTTTTTCTTCTTAGAATTCACCTGATTAGGCTCAGTTATACTTTTTCTTCTAGTATTTATTGGAAGATCTTCTTGTTCACATTCATTATCAAAGTTGGGTAAGATAAAGTCCCACATTCCATGACATTTAGTTGTTTCATCTTCATCCGTTTCTTCAGCTGATAAAACTGTATCTTCATCTTCATCATCTTCCAGGTTAGATTCAGCATTAGATATTGCATTAGGTGGTTTAGGATAAGTCAGTTGATTTCTTTTTAAATTCCTAAAAGGTTTTTTGGTAGAAGTCTCAGCTACCTGTTCTTTTATTTCAACCATTTCATTAGACATAGTTTTAAGAAATTTTTGTAAACCCTTCATGTCATATGGATCCTTGACTGCTTTCTTCTTTGAATCATCTCTAAAGGTAACGTTTTTGGATTTCCTTTCTTCTATAGCGTTTTTCTTTTCCAAAGCTAGGATACGTTTTTCAATAGTGGTTGCGTCCTTCATATTTTCTGCTAATGTTGGTTTAGCAGCTCTGTCAATGAAAATGGCTATGTTTGAAGGGAAGGCAGAGATATACCATTCATTCCAGACTTTCTCACTAGGCTTGGATGTCATGGGAATTTTATTCAATGGCTTATTGAAGCGTGAGTTGAAGTATTTTATGGGTTCCTTTGATTCGGATTTAAGATTGGAGAGATCATTGATCAGAGTTGCTATAGAACTATCATCTCCAAACTTAGTTAGAAATTGTTCTTGGAAAGCATCCCAACTATTAATACAACCTAGTGGTAATGAAAAGTACCACGATCCTGCCGCTCCTTGTAGAGTGTATGGAAATAGTCTAATAACAGCATCTTCTTCAGTTACTCCATTCAAGTTGATGGATAACATGAAATTATTTATATGTTCTTCTGCTAATAGGCCAATGTTGGTTAAATTTTGGTAACTATTTTCCAAGATGAGTTGGCAATTGGCTTAAAGGTGCAAGCATTCTGACTGCTCCTGGATTGGTCCATGGCCTTGGTTGAGGTTGATTATGTGCCATCAAGGAGCTAATAGTAGAAGAGGGTGATGAAGGGGTAGAAAGTGATTAGGTAGAGGATGTTGAAGTTCATGTACATGTTTGGACTATGATTTGAAGTTGGGAAAGGGATGAATGATCTTGTAATGGTATAGATGGAATAGATGGCGATGATGACAGAGTATCACTATTAGATTCAGATGGTGTTTTCCTAGCCCTTTTTTGACTTGGTAGAGGAAATTCGACTGGTGGAATACCAAGTTTTTCACTTTTCGATCTGGTAAGTAGCTACGATGGGATATATTGTGAAGTTACACTGCCTTGGGATAACTCAGATTGTTCTTGGGATATCGAAAACCCTTGTAGTTTATGAATCAAATACTGTACTTCAGGGGGTTCAGGAGAAGAATTATCTGGTGTGTTTAGGATTTCAGCAGTGGGTATTGTATTATTCTTTTCAACTTCTTTCTTAGGAATAGGAGATTTCAAATGCAAAGGAGAAGTTGGAGGAGATGGTGAGGGAGTTTTACTCTTAGAATGGATTGTGGATTTATATTTACTTGTCATTCATAGTTATGCCCTGCTTCATAGCACCAATATTGGGGGATAACCACCTGGTCCGAACCTTAGTACAACTCCTTTTCCGTTTGGGATGGTGGCTCTGACTGGGGATTATGGGACCAGTTTCCAAATAATGTGTGGTTTAATTAATGAATGATTTAAAATATAAATCGGAGATGGTAGGTGGTTTAATCTATGACTTTAAAAAATACAAATATACCTACATAACCCGGGTAATCTAATAACAATGCGATTCTTGATAATTCCTAACAGACAAACAATCATATAGATGATTTACTTATCTATAGAAAGGTGAATTTAAATAATGATTACTTTGTTTAAGAAATTAAACAAAGTAATTATGAAAACATATCACATGACATCGTAATATTTATCATTGATATATATCTCTAATTGTAACAATT
>APFE030597268.1:0-23157 GCA_000404065.3 Pinus taeda
TATATATATATATAGCTCATGCTCTTATTTGACATGCGTAGATATATATAGCTCATGCTCTTATTTGACATGCGTAGATATATATAGCTCATGCTCTTATTTGACATGCGTAGGTCCATTGAAATCTTGCTATACTTAACATACATATGACCTTCCCCAAATTTTTTGGCTAAAGAAAAATTAGCTTCTACACCATGAGGACCACTATATCCAAATGCATGAGAGAAATTCCACACCCTGCCATTAGTCCCTTTATATTGTGGTTCAAAACCTCTATTTGTACCTCCATCTACATTGTTCTTTAGAGAGTAACCCAAATATTATCTGATATGAAAGTTTGGTTCACAGATAAAGCCATGCCAAGCCATCCCATATGAATTTTATTAGAATAAATAGAGTACATAATTGTAATCAGTAATGCTATATGTTCATGATTAAGAGTGAAAGAAATACTTGTTATTAGAATAAATAACCTGATCATCCACAACCTACCATGTATCCACATAACCACCATTCCAAGAATATTTGTTGTCAAAATTGAAGCTATGTAGCATAAAAAATGCCTAACTTAGGATCTTATGGTGCTCATTTGTTTTCTAAACTAGTGGAAATATACTCATCAACTAAAGAGAGACCAACAACTCTTCTTAAATTTCTATGCCTTGTAAATGTTTGGAGAAGAGTCTTGAGTGTTCTTTCTTTGTTTCTTCCTAATGCACAAAACTTATGGTTGATCTATGCCTATGGGTTGGTAGCATCAATGTTTTCTTGCGATTACAAAACCATGGATTTGGGTCATCTGTTTGCTCATTTTCAACAATTGTTTTTCCACTATGGGTTGATAGTTGATGAGCCACAATATTGGAATGAGAATGCTGCAAATCCCAAGGCTATCAACTTAAATTATCAATCCCAAGTTCGTACATACTTAAGAGGTGTCGATACTGTATGTGCATCATGCAATGCATCCTCCTTTTGTTGATATGATGTAATGAATTGAATGTCATGGAACCAAAGCCTAAAGTAATTACATAAATGGACATGTTACTCTATTTGTCGAAAGGAAACCTAATTGCTTCTGCAGAGAGGAAATCCTAGTTACTTTTGTAGAAATGAAAGGCTATTCTAATTTGCATGAATGTAAATTCTAATCCTATTTTCAGAAATGTAATCATTAACCTATTTGCGGAGTGTAGATGGTACATCAAAAGGAAGCCTAGTCTATGCAATAGAAATATCAATGTTGGAAATGGAAACCATAACATAATATGTATGAAACAAAATTAAATCATTCTTCAATTTCTAAATTCAAGATAGATTTTTTCAACAAAGTTCTTAAGGTACTTTATGAAGTAATCATGAAAATCATCATTATGCTCTTCAAGTCATGAATATGTCTACTAACCATAATTGCAGAGGTGAATTGAAATGGAGAAAAGGAAAGGCTTAAGAGATTTTTTGGTCTTACTAAATCATGGTTCAAATCCTGAAGGTCATTATTCAAGCCTAAGGGAAAAAAACCAAGCTTTTGCAGCAAATCTGGTCAAGTTTACACATGTTATAGGAGTGCTACAAGAGCTGCTAAAGGAGTGGCAGGATTGCTACATGAGTGAGATAACTTGCCGAATGCCCAAGTAAATCACATGAAAATGAGAAAGGGAATTTTTTTTTATTAAGTAGGATGTCCTAGGACTCTGTTTCAAGTGGAATCACTCCAAAATATGTGCTAAAAAATAACAAAAAATTACTACTCTAAAAACCAAACATTCAAAAACTAGTGAGCTAGTTGACCTACCAGATGCCTAACCTAATCAAGTGAAAATGATATGGGGTAATTTTTTTATTAACCTAAATGTTTTTATGACCCAATACAATTAGAATCAACTCAAATGAAGCTCATTAACTCGTTCTAAAAAATAGCAGAAAATTATTACTATTTTGCTACAAGGGACTTCCAAAAATTCTAGGTTTGTGAACTAGTAAATCAATCCAAGTAGCTCAATGATGAATATGGATTTTCGAAGTTTCTCTAAGGATGAATCATGCTTGTAACTCTGTAAATGGCCTACAAAACAAATCACTTCAATAATTTAACCAATATAACCTACAATAAAGAAGCATGAATAATAAATGCATAGATAAGAGATCCAAGTGAAAAAGACATTCAAAGGAAATAAACAAGTGTACAAAATGGTTCTGAGGCTCCTGGGATGGCCAAGACTAGGGAAAATCAAAGTCATATGAAGGAAACCAAGCTTTAGAATCTAAAAATGGCACAAAACTTCATTATTTGAATCAATCCAAGTACATCCATGCTAGAAATGAAAGTGGAGCTGCTAAATAACAAGTTTCTCTTCACAAGAAGACTAAGAAATGCATGCATCTAGAGGAAAATTTTAATTGGTACTTATAAAAAATGATGGGTGAGCATTCTCCTTGGAAGGAGGAATATTTCCCCTCCAAAAACCCTCAAAAAGTGGATCTAGTTCCCAACACTAGGAATTTGCATTAAATGACAGGGAACACATTCCTAGATTTTCTCAATCATTGGAGTTACATAATTTGTGCAATAATTTCATAATATTTTGTTCATTTATTCTATAATATTGGTCATCCTATAGTAGGGAGGAAGTCCCTAGCTTATATCCTCCTCTAAATCTCCATAATTTGCCCAATATTCTCACAATATTCTCTAAAAATAAATAATATTAGGCACATAATATAAAATTATCTCTAAGCCTTCCTAAGAACATATTAAAGCTAAAAAAACATTATTAAGTGTAGAAGGAGAAGTTCAATATAGCCTTCATGTGCATAAGAAATGTTATATGGGCCTTAATTAGTGTCTAATTTGGAGGCCCGTCATAACCCCTATTGAAATTGTTGCTCATCCTCTGAGCAACCTATCATCCTCCTTGCCCTATGGCTCTTCATGTATGCTAGCCTATTTGATTATATGTTTGTTGGTCCATGTGTTTCTCCTCCTGCTACTCTTCTATTTGCATTTCTTTCCCTATCTCAGTTTCTCATGGAACTTGCAATAAAATTTTAGGCTACTTCTTTCTCTTAGGTGATTCTTCAATTGTAATGGTTTCTATTTGTGATGTAAACACCTTGCTTTTGGTTTTTCTTCTTGGTATTCCTATGGCACTTCTACTTGAAAAAGAAGGATTTCTTGGTATCCATTACCTCATTACTAATGCCATTCTCATGGAATTCCAAGCTTCTTACTGCTAATACAAATTCTTGGCCATGGCACATCATACTATCCATCACTTTTTATGAACACCCTTGACTAACAATCTGAATTCTCTTTGCTCACAAATTCTAGAGATGAAAACTCTTAACAGAGAGCTCTTTCTCCTTACAAAGGGAGAAATGATGTTCAATAAACTGAAGCAAAAGAAAAGAATGATATGATGACCAAATTGGTGACTTGGATACCTTTCACCCTTAGATAATTACTATTTTGCAGCCTAAACTATTTGTGGCATATATTTTGTAGCTATGTTGTGTTTCTTTGTTCCTTGTAGCAATTAATTAATCATTATCCAACACCCTAGTAGCAAAAAATTTCTCTTGTAGCCCTCTATTAACTTCTTGTAGCAATCGGTCTATCTCTTGTAGCATCTCTTTTCAATCTTGTAGCAACTTTGTTTCTCCTATAACAACCCTATTTTCTCTTGTAGCATTGATGGTATTCCTGTAGCACTTTTGGTACTCCTAAAGCAACTAATATTTGCATGCCAAGAGGTGGTGGGCCCACATTTTATTTTATATTTTTTATATTTTTATTGCTTCTTAATATTTGTTATTATTTTTTTTCCAAATTTTCTATTTTTTCATTGCATGCAAAATAGAATCAGAGTGCTTTTTTTTTACTAAGTTGGCCCTCACTTATCCCTTCACACTCCTTTTCCCCCATCACGACTAAATGATAACAACCCAGTTTCTCAAGTCCTTCTCACTTTTTTCATTTTCTTCTCCCACACATGTGGGTGTCTTGGTGGAAAAGTGAAGTTAACTACTAGATAAGACCGAATTACTCTGCTACTAATTTTAGCTATAAAAGAACCTTTTCCTTCATACACTTGCAATGTTTTTCAATCTAAAATATGTTTGAAGGGTGAGGTTAGAGAGTTTCATATGTGTGCCTTACCATGAGTGTTTTTTTGTGTAGGATGTTGTTGTAGTTGTGAAGGTTTCCTTTGATGATCCTGAAACTGCATGTGATAATCTTGTGGAGGCCCTCTAGGATTTCTTGCTAGTGTTTCTCTACTCTTGATATTCTCTTGATGTGAGTGTTGTAGACGATCATATGTCATTTCTAAATAGAGGTAAGGTTGTTGTGCATGTGTTCTGCAATTTCTTGAGAAAAATATGTATTTTTTTATGTTCTCTTGCTGACTGATGCTTGATGATGCAAGTATGTCCTTCATGCAGATGTTATTTGGATCAGATGTTGCTATTTTATAGGTGATAAAGAATCTAATGTGAGGTCTTGTGGTTACTAAAGGATCAAAATTGCAATCCTCAAGTGCTCATGGTGACTGAATTCTAAATTTGATTCTCTAACTGTGGTTTGACAGGGGATGTGCAAACTGCTACAAGACTATGTGTCTTCCTATAGTAGTCACATAGACCCTTATAGCATCGTAATTTACTTCAGGTTCTGCTTTTAAAAATACTGATAATTCATGAGTAATCTGTTGACAAGGATCAAAGGCCTTTTTTGTGGTGGAAGGGATGGAAGAAGGGGTGAAAATGGGCTTTTTTCATGAACAAAGATGATTTTTTGGATGGAAAAGTGACTAAATGGCATGAAGAATGGATGATGGAAGTGTGGTAGAATTAAATTTTTATTCCCCCAAGGAAAACATAGGATTTGAACCCTCTCTCTATGCTGATCACAATCGTGTAGAAATTTTGGTCACTCGTGTAACAATTCTGGAACACTCTTGTATTAGAATTGTTTTAACCGTATCTCTCAAATGGTAGATTGGATTGACCTAAAAAAAATTTGGCATGTTTCCATCATCCTTATGTACCTCCCCATAAACAAATATTGGCCAATGGATTCACGAATATCGAGAAAAAAATAAAAATGGTTGTAAGTGATGGAGGTAAATTTATCGAAAATTGTGCACTGGAATTTGCTAAAATTTCTTGAACATGTTATCATAATCCATATGCATCACCCAAAGAAAAAAATAGGCTAATGGATGCACAATTTTCGAGATATGGTAAAAATAACTTTCTTCCCTATGTATTTTGGCCTCTTGTAGCAAAACAAAACCTTCTTGTAGCATTTTAGGAGAGCAAGCGAAATGAAGGCAAAGGCTTGGAAATTATGGGTGGATGTTGGAGATGGATGAGGGTGATGGATTGACTTGGCCTTTTTCTTATTGGAGCATTTGAGCAAAGGAGGAGAAAGCCCAAGTTTGACTTTCTTTGACTAGGTTTTTGATCAACTTTTTTTCTTTTGGGGCTAACTTGTTATTGCTGATTGCAAAGGTTGGAGAGCACTTGTATTCATTAGAGAGAGATACATGGAAAAAATAACTTTTTTCCTTTTTTTCCCCCTAGGCCTACTAGCTTCCTCAATGAGGTTTTAAACTAGTAGGTCTACTTAGGCGCCTCAATGGAGGTTTTCACCTAGGATCTTTCCCTTTTTTTTCTTTCCAACCCATTGACTGTCTCAAGGAGTGTTTCAATAAGATAACCAATCTCAGACCCCTTAAAAGACATTTTCACTTGATATTTTATTCATTTCTTTTTTCTCTCTTTTTCCATTTTTTATTTCTTTCTTTTCTATCCTACTCTACTTGAAAAAACAAAATTTCTTTCAAGTGTAGGAATACTTTCAATGGAGCCATGTGCATAACAATATGTCAAATAAACTCATGTGTAGGCTCGAAATATATGATTTGACATGTACCTAAATATTAGAGACCAAATTCTTTAACTTTAATGGTATCAAGCACGGTTGAAGAAGAGAATGATGCTCCACCTTGTTGATTTTATGGAATCAAACCTTAATATATATTTGATGCCCTTGGTTTGCTTGCTCATTTGGATCATTCTTCATGTCTTCTTTTTTTGTGCCATCCAAATCTTCAACTTTTTTCCAATTAGTCCCTTACACACATAAAGGATCTGATGGTAGGCACAACTCTTCAATCTTAGGTTCCAATGGTTGCTCTCCATAAAATGTGATGCATGATTCTTCTAGATCTTCTTCTTCTAGATGTTGTTCTTCAATGACATCATGAAAATATTTTTTTTGCAATACTCTTCATAATCTAGGATGAATACCATTTATATCAAGAGGATTTCTTTGGAAGTGTTGTACCTCAGCATTTTAACTGCGTTGAGTTACTATATTGTTTAGGTTCAGAAATGGTGGTACAGGTAGTTGAGTGGGAGTGGATCTTTGAGATGGATGTGGGTGAGGTTGTGGTTGTGGTGGAGGTGGATGGTAGGGATAACATGGAGTTTAGTATGGAGGATGTTACAGAAAATATTGAGGATATTGTAGATTTCTCCCATAAGTTCCTTTACAACCTTGTTTCCGAGATTGATTTTGGGGTTGAGATGGAAAATGTTGACAAGGAAAGAGTGTGTTCCAATTACTATGAGATGGATGTGCATAATATTGAAATTTTGAATTAGGTTCTTGCATCATATCAAATTGACTAAGTTGCCATTGTATTCTTGGAGCTACATAACATAGCTTCTTTGGTGATTGACTTGCTCCATTGTCCTCTTGGTAAAATTCATTCAACCTTGGTAATGATGGGAAATATTTAATAACATGTGATTCTGCATGGACAGCACAACTATCAACATCTTGTTTTTTCTCATATTATATTCTTAACATTTCTACTTGTTCGCTTATATTGTTAAGAATTTTTGTTTTAAAGTTATCAAGAAAAATTCCAATTTGATATTGACTTACCGATCTTGATGTTGATTTACTTACCCTTGCCCTTCCTCTTGAGACGTACTTGCATGTTCACAAGTTTCTTCAAATGATAATCAGTATACATCACCTCTATTCATGATATCAAGGAGATCAATCCACTCATCTCTAATTGTTTTAAATAAGATGGTTTCTAGTGTGTCAGAGCGTAAATGATGTAATTTTTCCCTCTTAACATTATACATAAATATAGGGTCACCTAGAGAAGGCGAGGAGCGCAACAATGAATATGGAATGTTGGGTGGAGGAAATAGTAGTATAGAGAAATGTTAATATGAAATATTACAAGTTTTTCATAGTTTGAAGGCAGGATTAGACACCATTAAAGCTAACTAGAGAAAAATGTGCAAAGAAAAGGAGGAGCAAGAAAATATTAATAGTTATATCCTCATCAAATTAGAAGGAAAAAGGAGTAGCAGAAGATATGAATACACTCATAGGAAAATATCTAGAAGCGAATCCACTGATAGAACCAACTCCATAAATTCTAGTGAAATCCAAACAAATGAGTCTAGTGACTAGGGAGAACATAAATTAGGTAGTAGTACCTCTATGCTTAGGAAAAGGAGGTCTACCTCTCAATTGTAGGGAGAATTTAAAAACATTAGCCCCCTTAATTTTGATGGAGAATATGAGGAAGGAGCAGAAACATGGCTTCTGAATATGTTGAAGTACTTTGAATTCTATAACTATCCTAGCAATATGAAGGCAAGACTAACCACATACCAATTAACTAGAAAGACAACTTTATGGTGGGAAGAAGGTAATGCTATAAAAATGATCAAAAGCTAAAATTTGACATGGAAATTGTTCAAAAACTAATTCAAAAAGAATTGTTTTACTGAGAGGTACTTTAATGAAAAGGATGGAGAGTTTCATAAACTGAAATTAGGATAATCTACCATGGATGAGTTTGTTAGTAAATTTATGAGTTTATTAATATCTGTACTTTATTTGAAAGAGGACAATGCAAAAATACAGAGATTTATTAGCTTCATACCCTTTTCATATAGACAAAGGGTTGAATTTGACAACCTAAAGTCGATGGATGAGACCATCAGAAAGGAAAAGTTATGTTTCAATTAGAGAAAACAAAAAGGAGAACATTTTAATGGATGGGTGGAAAAGAAACATGACATATTCAATATTAAGAAAAAGTGGCTTAAGAAACCTACCTTTTCTAAGAGTACACAAGAAGGAAACTATAACAGAAATGTTAGCTAACAAAAGGATCTAGGGCAGAAAGGAGGATTAAGAATAGGAAAAAGAAATATTAGTGAATTAGTAAAACCACCAATAAAATGTTGGGGTTGTAGTGAAAATTACTTATGGGGAGATTGTCCATAAAATCCATTAAATAATAAAACAACATCAAAAATATTCAAGAAGCATCTACTACAAATGATGTTGCCTGTAACATACGTAGAATGAGCATTGCATTAAATGGGAGGCAATCAAATCATTAGTCCACCATGGTGGAAGTTCAAGGTAAAATTCTTGAAAGGGATGTGTCTGTACTTATAGATCCATGATATACATTAAGTTATATTTCCCCTACTATAGTTGAAAGATGTAATATTGTAAAAGAGATATTGATATTGATTTTATCTATTTTGATTTTATCTATTAGGATATTGTAGGAGATTTATAGAAGGATTTTCCAAACTTGCATACCCAATTACTTCATTACATAAGAAAGGAATCAAGTTTGAATGGATTCAAAAGTGCCAAGACAACTTTGATAAGTTAATTTAACAACTCTTGACCAAACTCCAATTTTAAAATTGGTTGATCCCAACAAGGATTTTGTGGTATGTACAAATGCATGTAATGAAGTTTTAGGAGGAGTTCTGATGTAGGATGGTCATGTTATTTGTTATGAATCTAGAAATTTGAAAGAGCATGAGAAAAATTATGTTACTCGTGATCTAGAATTAGCAGTTATCATTCATGCATTCAAAATGTGGAGACATTATCTTACAGGAAGAAAACTCCAATTGAGGACAGATAATTCTATTCTCAAATGTATATTTGATCAACCTAATCTAAATGCTAGATAAGGAAGATTGTTAGTATTTATTAGTGAATATGATTTTTAGATTGCACATATTAAAGGAAAGAAAAACAGAATATTTGATGCTTTAAGTAGAAATCATAGTCAAATTTGAGCTACATCGGCAACAATATGGCCAACAAACCTAATAGATAAAATCAAAATGGCTACAAATTATGGTCCAGGATACCTGAAAATCAAGGAAAATTCCCAGAAAATTAAAACACTAGATGAAGAGAGGAGTGATTTTTCAATAGATATCTAAGAGATATTGTTGTTTAAAGGAATAATTTATGTGCCTGTGATATATTAAAAAAATTGTTTAGATAGTTGCAAAAACTCAAGTGTTGGCCATCGTGGTTATAAAAATTCAATTACTGTGTCGAGAAAAGATTTTTACTAGCCAAATATGAAAAATGAGGTAGTAGAATTTGTGGTTAAATGTCTCAACAAGTTAAGGCTTCTCATCAACACCTCGTTGGGTTGTTTCAACCCCTACCCATTCGAAAATGGAAATGGGAGACAATTTCAATGGATTTCATTAGTAGACTACCAAATACTAGGAGGAAACATGACTCCATTATGGCTGTGGTTGATAAGCCTAGAAAAGAAACACACTTTATCCCTGTAAAATCCAATTTCAAAGTAATTGTTTTTGCATAAATGTTCATGAGAAAAAATTTGAGACTCCAAGGGATACCTAAAATTATAATTTCATATAGGGATGCAAAGTTCACATCCATGTTTTGGAAAGGGTTTTTTGAAGGTATGGGAACAAATTTAAGCTTTAGTACATCTTACTATCCTCAAACTGATGGCCAAATAGAAAGGACCAATCAAATATTGGAGGATATGTTAAGGATGTATGTTAAGGACAAACACGCTAAATGGGAGGATTGTTTGCATTGAGTAGAATTTTCTTATAATCATGGCTACCAAACCTCCTTGAAAATGATCCCTTTTGAAGTGATGTATGGAAGAATATGAAAATTACCCCTAATTTGGGATCATCCTGAAGATAGATTAGTGTTGGGACTAGAGATGTTAGAGGAAATGGAAGAAGTGGTCAAGCAAGTTGAACATAATTTTAAAACAACCCAAGATCGTCAAAAGAGCTAAGCAAACTTGAAAAGAGTTCAGAAGGAGTTTATGTGGGAGTATATCATGTGTATTTAAAATTTAAACCAAAGAATATAATACTCAGACTTGGCATTTGTGGCAAGTTATCATCTAGATACCGTGTACCTTTTGGGGTGTTAGCTAGAATTGGACCTATGGCCTATTAGCTAGCCCTACAAGCTAATGTTAAAATTTATAATATGTTTCATGTATCTTTGTTGAAAAATTATGTACATGACCCATCTCATGTAATTTATTGGATTATTGTACAGGTGGAACCAGAGGGAGACTTCTTATCAGAGCTCCTACTTATTCTAGAGCAGAGGGAATTCACGCTCTGAAATAAAGTCATACCTCAAGTAAATGTACAATGGAAACATTTTAGACCTAGAGAGGTTTCTTGGGAACTAGAGAATGCTTTTAAAGAAGAACACCCATCTTTGTTTTAACTGACAACAAGACACTAGGACAATGCCAAATTCAAGAGAGGGAGAGTGCCATATCCCTTAGCTTGAAAATTTTGTATTGGATGTGTTGTAAATATATGTAATTATGTGTGTGTAATTATTTGTGTAATTATTTTTTAAAATATCAGTAATTAATTATTGATGAATATGACAATAAATAAATAAATTTGTAATTATTGTGTTGATTTGTAAATAAAGAAAATATGGAAATGATTACAAAAGGGACACTTGGCTAAAAGAGCTGATGGTTGCAACTTAATGTTGATTATTACTTACACATTTATAATGTCCTAGGCACCCAATATGAAATGATTGATTAACTAAAAATGGATATGTGAAATCCATAACTTCCCTAAAATATAGGAGGTTGTCCATAGAAGTGAGAAGTTGAGCTCAGTAATTACCTACCACCTGTTGGGTGAGGTGGAGGTAGTTACTAACTACTAAATGGTAGGAAAAGAGGGGTAGTTGTTATTTTTGTGATCTTTTGAAAAATAAAGAAGAGAGAGAACATAGGGTAATTGTGGATACACACAAAGACGACAAAAAGAAAAAACTTGTAGAGATTTTGGCTTAGGGGTGAATCTTCCTAAGGGGAAGAAAACTTTTTATGGTCGGGAAGATCTAAAGTGCTTTTGTAATATTTTCCAGAATTTATTTTGATTAAGTCAATACCCTGAACTCAACATTTGTGACTTGCTTAAAATACGAAGATTATTATTGTTTCTCCTTATTGTGGTTGAAATCATAATTTTGCATGAATATATCACAAAAAAACTAGATTGACTATTTTACTATAGAATTGCATGCTTTGAAAAAGAAAAATATTATTCATTTTACTTGTGGTTTTCTTTTCAAGAGTTTATTATCACTATTATTATTGGTATAAATTGAAAAAGTAGAAAAAAATTTCATTTAATGATGTTTACGTAGTAGTAAACATTGTAGGAATAGTATAAGAAACCTTCAAAATAGTTTGCAGTTTATATATTTAAGTTCTTATGAGTTTATCTTTCTATACTATAAGTGTCTTATATGAAATTGATGAAAGAAAACAAATGAATAAAATCATGTACATGTAGTAAACATAAGTTTGCATTAGAACATAAAAACATAGTTCATAACTTCCTTCCTATCTTATTTTCAATACTTGTTTACAGGGAATAACATGATATAGTATAGAGGGAACTTCAATTGTGAAGTTTCAATAAGCAAAAATACATTATTTTCACAAGTATATATAAGGAAAATTTGTTACAAGAATATTTATATGTTATTTTAATTTAAAATAATCAGTCTCATGATAGTAAGCGAGGAAAATAAAAGTTAACCAAACATTAATAGTAGAATTTCATACAAAAAATTGTGCATTGTAACTTTACGTACAACTATAGTCAAATACATTTTACATGCACTATTTTACCCCTAGAAAAAATAATTGAAAATATAATCTATGTAAATGCTGGAATAAAACACATGGGCAGAGAATTTTACTATAAAATCTATATATTAAAAATAAGAAGTGAATTTCCTATACAAGGTAGAGTAGTACATGCATAAGAGTGATACATGTATATAAAAAAAGGATTATAATATAAACTCATAAAAAATAAAATACAAGACCCAAAGGTCAATTTCAATAGTAAGAATTTTGTAAACTGCCGAAATTATTGGATTTCAAGCCATATCTTTCAGAACATTTAGTAGCAAGAGTTATAAAAACCATAGGAGGTAGCTCGGTCAACCTAATGAAGAGAGATTCCAATATAATGTTTGTGAGACAAGAAAGGAGTTGTGTGGCCCAAATTAATTGCACCAAACATAATAGATAATTGAATTTATACCTGTAGCCATATGTTCGATATTAGATTGCGAAGACAACAAGAAAATGGTTTCTTATAAAATACTATGCGGAGACAAAAACTTCTGCAAGGTCGTGGTAAATAAAAAAATTGGAGACAAAAAATGTAAGTAAAATTTCAAAGGAAAATAATTAGAAATTATAAGAGGAAAAATATGAACTAGTGTTTCATACATGTGAAGATCACCATAAAATCCTTAGTTCAAGCAATGGAACAAATCAAAGTAGAAAATAATTTTTAAATAACAAATAATGTAAGCTTTTGGATAGATCCAGAGCCTGCCGAAAAATTAGGGTCTCTAAATGCTTTCATGGTTATATAATTTTTAAAGAACATAGGTGTTAAACCAATGTATCGACAAAGATAAGTAGGACATTGTTAATGAAGGAGGTGACTATAACACAAACAATATTATGAGTATGTTACTTATATGACGTATCATATATAATACAGTTTTCACTTTATTATAGGATACGAATAAAAAATGAAAGATATTAAACTTACAAATATTGAACAATAAAAAAATAATTATGTATGAAATATACATGTACAAAATTACCAGCTCTACTAGCAACATGTACAAAAATACCATTTTTTATGGTAAGATGTTAGTATTTTTCTTTAAAATAAATTTTTTATGGTAAGATGTTAGTATTTTTATTTAAACTAAATAAATTTAGTGAGATTAGAGGATGCATTACAATTTACAACTTGTGATCATGGGTGTATGGGTTTACATGCTTCCATACCATATTTATTCAATATTGCTTTGAAATATTTAGTTTGAGATATAAAAATTCTTATTTTTGTTTTCTAAATTTATGTTTTAAGGAATAATGAAAGTTCTCCAAGGATAGATATTTAAAATTCTTTTTGCATAGCGGTTGCAAAATTTTACTCCTGGAATCAACGTCACCCTAAAAAATTATGTAATGAACATATATAAAAATGATCAACAAATTGTCATTTTCAGCTTTGATATAGAGATTGTCGTTTGTTGTTCCTTCTTAAAACCTTATTGTTGTAGATATTTATCGATTCTTGATTAATAGGCCTAAGATTCCTATTTTAATCCATAGAGAGATTTATTTAATTTACACACATGGCCTTTGTCTTCTGATAGTTGAAATCCTTCTGGCTACGTAATGTATACTTCTTCCAGTAAGTTTCCATTTAGGAATGCTGATTTGACATCCATCTGATAAATTTTAAATCTTTTGTAGCTTTTATAAGATAATAACATTCTTATAGCTTCAAGTTTGACAACTGTTGCAAAGATTTCTTCAAATCCAATCCCTCTACTTGAGCATACCCTTTGCATACTAGTCTACCTTTGTTCCTAACTACTTGTCCATATTTATTTAACTCATTCCTGAATACCCACTTAATTCTAATCACATTCTTATCTTTGAGTCTTGGCACAATTTCTCATGTCTTATTCTATTCAATTTTGTCTAATTCTTCATTCTTATTATAGAACCAAAGTTCATCTTGATACCGTTGTGCAAAATATTGGGGTTCCATCATGGAAAGCAAGGAAAATTTTGCTTGACTATAAGTTACTATAAATTTCCTTTTGGTTTGAACTCATGATTCTTTAGTTCCAAGTATTTGACTATCTAGATGGTGCTTTTGGACATACCTGGATGGAGTCATTGGGTGTAGCGATTCTTCCTCTTCTTTTTCCACTTGTTCTTCATAATATTGTTCTTCTTCCTATTTTAATTCTTCACTTGCTTGTGGTTGACTTTGAGGAAATCCTTCATCTACTTTTACATTAATTCTTTCACTACTTTGCATTGTATTATGCTATAGCATCTATAGCCCTTTTTTTTGTATGCATACCATAGAAAAATTCCTTCCTATGTTCTAGAATCATATTTTTCTAGATTGTCTTAATTTATCTTTATATAACACTTTCTTCCAAATACCTTGAAATGTTTTATTGTATTTGATTTTCTCTTCCATAAATCATAAGGTGTCTTTGTGTTGTTTACCGTTATTTGTGCTCTATTCAAGACATAGACAACTGTGGAGACTACTTCTCCCCAAACAATTTCAGGTATATTTGATTCATCAAGCACTGTTCTAGCCATTTCTTGCATTGTTTTGTTCTTTATTTTAGTGACTCAATTTTCCTAAGGTGTCTCAGCAACTGATAATTATATTCTAATCCCATGAATTTCACAAAATATATTAAAGTAATTGGAAGTAAACTCACCTCCTCGGTCTGACCTCAAGCATTTAATTTTTAGACTGTATCATTTTCAATAAGAGGCTTAAAGTCTTAAACCTCTCAAATGCCTCATATTTTTTCTCTAAGAAATGTGACCCATGTAATTCTTGTGTAGCCATCAATGAATAATATAAAATATCTCTCAACTTCCAAAGTTTGTGTTATCACAAAAAAAATGATCATCTATCCATAATTTACTAGATGGATCAAAGTACACCATGTAGGGCCAATTTTACCATAGTAATTTGCTTTCATGGTGAGAAATTACTTAATAAACCACATTTGTTAAGAAATTTATTATTAAACTGATGAATAATTAAATAAATCACTATTTGTTTAGTTATCTTCTAGGAATAATTAATTAAACCATTGTTTAATTAATATTCCTTGTCACATTTGACCCAGATATGAGAATTAAATAGATATATCATTAATTATCTTATTTTTCTCTAGGAATAATTAATTAATCACTAATTAGTTATTATTCCTTGTCAAGTTTGACTAAATCCTTCAGAAATAATTAAATAAATAATTATTTGTTTATTATTCCTTCACCCTATTTCTTGAGATAAATAAATCATTTATTTATTTATTATTTCTAAACAAAAGTTTAAATACTTTTCCCTCTAACCAAATATAATAAAATATTTCAAATGGTTAATTCTAGAATGGGGTTAATAATATTTTAGTATTGTTCATTATTTGAGGATAACATAATATTTTGTTATAAATAGAAGGGGTTTCCATTCATTCTTCACTTTTGATTATTTTCATTGTTGCACCCACTATTGCAGCTTTGATTATTATCATTGTCGCACACCATCTTCTTTTTCATTCGAGTTCTTATTGACATCAAACATTTTTCTTGCTGGGTTTTACACATTATAGAGGAGAGAGACTCTACAAAAGTTGAAGACATTGAGGATAGCCAAGAACCCATCCCATAGAGGGGGACTGTTAACATTATTTGTTCCTTTCATAGGTGTTGTTTAATAAATATATTCTTTATATATCTCGTTTCCATTGGATTATTGGAGTTATTTGCACTTATTTTATTATTCCATTTTGTTGTTTAACTATTTCTATGGCATAGATCAGGGCTTTGGCAGGTTTTGTTTCTATCAATTGCTGCAGACCTGCACTGTTTAAAACCCATTTTCATTGTTAGGGTTGTTTGTCATCCATAACCTCAAGTGGTTTTTTTTCGTACACATTCGATAAGAAAACACAATAACAATTTGGCAACTTCACTGGGGTTTTCTAATCATCGCTAACATTTGGTGACTCCACTGCATTTTTAATTCTGATCCGAAAACCTGGGTGACCTTCAGTTTTCAGCTTACAGTTTTTCTTTTTCAATCTGTTAATGTTGTTTAATAGCTTTCTAACCCTAGATCAGTCAAATTTATAACTTCAGTAAGTTTTCTGGTCTTTTCTGCAACTCAGAGGAACCAGCCATGACAGAGACAAAAAAAAATTCTGAGACTTGCCAACCTAGAATCAAGGCACAAAAATCACACTTTTTTGCCCCAAAAGTGTGATATGGAGGTCCAGAGCACACTTTCTAGCCCAAAAAGTGTGATATCCCAAGAATTAGGTCAGCACCTACGATTTTTAGGGTTGTTGGGATTTTTTCGATCTGTTCCTGGGTTTTGTCGAGAGTTGTTTGTTGGGTTGGTTGACCACTGCCTTACCCCGCTTAGGCCTTTATCTACTTTGAATTTCTCTTCGAAGTAAAATTTATCCCCTCGGGGCTTCTAGTACGCTTCCACCTTTATAAGAGGAGTTTAGCTGAGTAACAAGTCTGATTTTTGCAGAGCTTTCAGCCATATTTTCCAGATCTATACCTTCCTGTTTCAGATCTTCAAATATAGGTTGTTTCCATCCAAAGTTTTATCTTAAACCTTGTTTGGTCATTTTCCTTAGGGTCCCATTGTTTTCCCTAGGCTTCACACCCATACCCCTATCTTTTTGCAGCAATTTTCCTCCCTAGTTTTTTGATGTTGATACACCACTTTCCAGCAGCATAGTGTCATTTGATCCCAGTCACACCGATGCTTAGATCTCTTGGCCTTTTTTGTGTGTTTTCAGTTGATTTTGCCACCAACTAGCATAGTGTTTGCAAAATCAGTTTGGGTGGGGTTTAGAAAGTTGATTTTTTGTTCATTTTCTATTTTTAATTTTAGTTTATTTCAACAATCTTTTTCTTTTTTCAAACATGACATGGTCTTAATTAATAAACACATGAGCACACCTTAAGCGAAGGGTGTTTGGTTTACAACCAAGCCAAGACTTAACTTAATTAATTTATCTCCCCACACAAAGACAAAAACATCTTGTTGATCTCCCTTCACCATTTCTATGTCACTTGTGTCTTACAACCATTGCGTTACTAAGGCATTTGTCATGGAGACTCTTAGGCCTTCATCCCCAATTTCCGCTTGGGAATATTACTCCTTCCCGTAGGGTTCGCATTTATAGTCCCCTAAGTCCCCATACCAACTCCTCTTCTGGTTTATCTAATTCCTCATCTGATTCCAAGCCTCCTTCACCACATACCATCATCATGTCAGGACCCACTACAGGAGCAGGAACCCAACATAGTGTTGGCTCTGGTTCTATGTTGGTGGTCATATCTAGCGGAACCGTCTCAGGAACCATTTCGGTAGCTCCCATGCTACCTTCCATGGTTGGGTTAAGCCTCCTAGATTTTAGCTAGTTGATTAATGACCTTATACACCACAATGCTGGTTGGACATCTATGTCGACTAATCTCCTCTTCGACATTTCCAAGTTTCAGGGTAATTCTGAAGAGGACCCTACCAATCATGTCTGCTCCTTCCACATGTGGTTTTCATCCAATTCCATTACCGATGATTCCATTCGTCTTCGGTTTTTCCAATGCACGCTCACTGGAGATGCTACAAAGTGGTATGTCGACCAGCTTGCCACCTCTCATTCCATTTTCATGATGCTTTCTAAAGCGTTCCTCTCATATTTTCAATTACCTCTCTAATACGACACTAGTATAGAGCTCTTGACCACATTCTGTCAATCCTTTGCCACCCGTCTTTCCGATCTATCCAAGAATGGCATAGAATGAGGAGCATGTGACTTGCTCCACCTTTTGAAGGTCGTGTATACCTCGATTTGTTTCTTAGGACTCTTCTAGCACATATTTCCAAAGATGTCACGTCATTTTCCTCAGATAGAGGAAGATGGTCTCCAGACTACTTTGAGATATGACTTGATTTATGCTCAATCCGGTTATGTCTATATCATTATATGATACCTCCCCCATCCTCGTGGTGCCAATGCACCGGGGGCATCTCACGCTACCGACAATATCGTTGGAGCTATTTCACATCCTTCACCATATGCTCAGTAGAGTTATGGCTATCCATAGGGGCACCAGTTCCTCTAACACTTATGCCCCTCCTTCCAACAACGTGTATTCAGGAAAAATCACATATTATGCATTCAGCCAACCACATTAGCAGATGTTAGGGCGAGTTAGTGCTCAACCTGTCTACTAGACCATTTCCCCTTCACAATCTTATACCTATGCACTATTGAGTGCTCTAGTACCTTAGGAATTAGCACCATAACCTCCCATGTATCCTCAGCTCCAACAGCCACCACCCCCTCAGGGTCAAGTTTTTGCACAGTAGAGTACGACCTATCCCTAAAATTTGAAGAAAAATAACAAAGGGAAAGGTAACAAGGGTAACTAGGGTAACGAAGGTAATTAACCTAATGAACCCAAGGGGAACCAACCTAACACCAACAACCAGCAACAGAGTGACTAGCTATTACACAATATTTTGTCACTGTCCCTGTACTCCTTGTTCCTTGATCCTGGAGCACCTATACAGTGAACCCCACATGCTTTACCTTCATGAAGATACACCCATTGTGTCCCTCTTCATGAGCAGATCATTTCCCCTTTGCACCATTTCCCATGAAACTTATGTTTTGCCCAGTTTACAAGACCGGTGCTAATGGCCTTTGTCTCCCCCACGCCGATGTGCAGAGATTAGCACTACTCCACACATTGACTGGAGTGACTGAGCTATGTTTCAGTCACTTCGGTCCTGTTATGGAAAGTTTTTTAAATTAGAGCTGAAGCTCCTAGCTCTATAAGCTTCGTAATAGAAGTTTGGTCAACGGTTTGGCTAGATGGGGTCGAGGATGATAGTTTGGGCTCCTTTCCCCTATAATGATGCAACTACCTCAAGGGATAAGTCCTTCTTCCATGAGAAGAGGATCCATCTTCCATCCATATTTCCTATATAAACCTCCCTTCTTCCCAAGCACAAGCTAGTCATAGTTGATGGTTTTCGCTGAGCGTGAGTGTTATAGTTGCAAAGTGTTGATGCTATTTTGGAGTAGACAATAAAGCCATTACTAGTCGTAGCTATTTATATGTGTTGAGGGATAAGTGTGTTTTGGTTTGGAGTGAAGCCTAAAGGGGAGAGCCTTTAAACTATTTTTGTTTGAAGCCATCATGGAATGCTAGCAAAAGTGTGTGGAAACCTGGTCTTGTCAGAGAAAGACTACAACATCAAGACGAATGGTTGTAATCTCTCTTTGATATTAATATATGCAACTATCGATTGATTTCCTACATGTTTTGTAATATTACATATCCATGTCCTAATGCTTCTTGACTCGTTAAGTAGGTTGAATTACAATTTGTCTATTATTATGTTTGTGTTCTATTGTTGTTCACTTATTTTAGGAGCTTGAAGAAGGAAGCGAGATATTGTTAGAGTGAGCAAGCGAGGACATCATTAAGTAGGTTAAGCTACCAAGAGGTAGGTCCTCTTGATTAATTCTAACCTAAGGAAATCTTCCATAGAATGTATCCTTTGTGGCTAGACCCATTATTAAGCTAGAGGAATTCGTTCATGTCCGCATTTATAATTTTACTTCACCATAATTGGTGACTCCACTGGGGAGATCCCATCTTTTTGTTTGTTTTGGATTTCATGATTTCGTGAGAAATTTTCTAGTTTCACGTTTTCCATTTGGTTCTGTTTCTTTTCTCCTACTTACTCACCTCAGTCCAAAATTCATAGTAGCAGATCTGGTCCCTATTTTGAATTTTTATTTTATTTTTCCTTAGTTACCTTAACCAGTGTGCTTAATCTGCTATCAGTCGCACCGACCAGTGTGAATCACTGAGGAAAAGTCTCGCCGACCAACGCGAATCCTTGAGGAATAGTCACACCGACCAATGCGAATCCCTGAGGAACAGTTGCGCCGACTAGCCTCTAGCACTTGTTGTCAGTTAGGCAGTCGTGTCGATGCCTATAAGTGAAGATTAGGGCTTGACTCCAATCTTGGCCAGTGTGTTCCGCTCTTGTGTTTTTGACCCCGTAAGCCTTTTTAACTATTTTCTTCCTGATTAGAAAGCTACTTTTCATTTGGTTTTGCTTGCATGTTAGCTTCTCAACTTGCTATTTGATTGATTGAGTCATTGAGTGGCCCGCGACATTAGGGCATCTAGTTGGTCGCCCATTCAACAAATTTTGGACTCACTAAGTCTGGTTGTGGGTGTGTTTACTCCTTGCATTTGTTTTTTGGTCCTTTTACGACATTGACCACTTTTCGTACAAGTTTGAAAAAGTTTCATTTACTAGATTGAACGTCTCTTTCCAGCATAGATTAGATTGTTGGCCTTGTGTTTGGTAAAGTCGGTGCTTCATTGATCTGAATGAACTTCTCTTTTCATGTTTTTATCTACTTGAAAAGCTCATTGTTCTTAAAAAAATTTCATTGAAAGATTGTATGAAAAAAATTTGTTTCATTGTTTCATGAGAAAGTGTGAAATTCTAGCCTGTTGCATCATTGTGTTACGAAATTTGCATCCTTTTAAAGACTAGAATTACAACAGCATTTGAAAAAGAAGAGAATTTTTCATTTTCAAAGGACTAATAGATAAGTGCTTGTCAAGAAATTAGGAATTGGAATGCATTTTTCATTAGTTTATTTTTTGAAAAAGTAAGGTAGTGAAAGATCATTTCGTTTTCAATTGCTTGATTGTTTGCATATGATTGAGTAGTTTCTACCCTCTCTAGTGTAGGCATTTCATCAAATTGAAAGGGTCTTGTCCCATTTAGTTTCATTTTAAGTTTTTCGAGTAGCATCACCAAGACCTGAAAACTGAAACTTAACTCAAGATCAACTCTAAAATGAATTCAATTAACCTAAGGTGCATTTGAAATTAACGATCATATCTAGAAGGTATAGGCTAGAGACATGTTCGAGCGTCTTTAAACCTAGCAGTTGTCGTTAGCTTCGGAATTAGACAACGCTAGAAAGGATTTTTGCTCCCCGTACTGTCGAGTATATGGCGGGAGACCCCACTAGGTTGCAATCCCTTTATCCTTAGGAAGCTGAGTCAGCCACCTTGCGAACACGATACAACGAACACAACATTCGGGGAGATTACCTGCTCGTACTTCTTGGTTCGCAAGGAGGTATTCTATAGTTCATGATTGCCTAGTAATCCTATTTACCTAGATCATCCAGAGAAATCATTTTATATTTTTGACTCATTAAATTTAAAATATCATTCGAGAACTTGTCCTTTCAAGCTCATTTCCAATCAAAAGTGATAGAGTCATATTTGTTTCTTTCTCAACTCTTAAAAAATGAAAGAAAATCAGTCTTTTATGCGTCTTAATAATTGATTGCCCATGATCCAAAACATCTTGTTAGTCTTTTTTACCAAATCGTGAGTTCCCTTAAAAGGACATTTTTAAATCCTTGAAGTTATTTGTTCTGTCGACTAAGACAAGGTCATCGTGGCTAAACCGTCTGGTTCACCCAATTCCTCTTCCTCTCCTCCATCTAAAATTTTGTCTAAGGAGTCATTTCCTAAGTTATCAAAGTCACTTGAGGACCAAAATGTTTAACTCGCAATTGTTTTGAGTGTTCAACCATTGCCATCTTGTCCTCTGCCTGCTTTCGATTCAGGGTCATCTGCTGATCTTGGCCAGGAATCTCCAGAAAATCTCGTTCGAACTCCAGAGAAATTGCCGACCACTGACAGTCAGATTGGACTAGTTATCTATCCTCTGAACCCTATGTTTGACGGTGTTGAGATATCACTACAGTGTCCTTACAGTTCATACGAATAGGCGAGTGTTCCTTTGGAACTATCCCCCAACACATATTCGACCATTCTTTGTCATTTGTTTTCAAACATGGAACCCGAAGGCGATGCTCTAGTCACATCTCTGGATGAGTCCAAAGTTTCTAATCCACACACTATTGAGGGGGAAGAATTGAACTTGCAGTTCCCTCCTGAGGGTTTCCCTTATTCAGAAGGTATTCCCACCAGTTTACCACCCAACTATGTGTCTTTGGGGCACTTAGTTTCAGGCAAACTTAGTGCCTCATCACTCTACCATAATCCTATATGGGCATCAAGTGTCAGGCCTATGTTAGGTACATTCATCACGAACACGACTTCCCAACAGGTTGTTACTTCAATCCCGGTGCAACCCACCATGCCAAATACCCTTATATCATCGATCCCAGTTACACGTCAGTCACAACTAGCAGTTTCAAAGATTGGCTTTGTCAGTTCTTCTATCCCATTAGTCAATGGCCAAATTGTACCATCGCCTGGGTGGCAGAACCTAAATGTCTCTATGGTGTCAGGCGCCACTAATGTGAGCAGATCACAAGATTACATGCTTGGTATAAACCAACCCTCTTCTGGTATTATTTATAACCCTGCTGATCCTATTGGATCAATCAATGCCCAGTACCAACAGGTTCAGAATCTCATTGATCTGTCTGGATCGAGCAATGTTCAGTATCAGCAGCCCTATGGGGCTCAGGTCCAATACCAAAATCCTTACATTCGATATGATTCTCAAGGATTGGTTAATCAACCTTACACCTTCCAATCTGGGTAGTACATCCAGCCTGGATACAACCAAATTCAATTCGGTAATTTCCTAGGCACTATTCAAGTACCCTTGCAATAGCAAGGACAACCTTTACAACAACCAGAGTAGCCTTTGTTACCACAAGGGCAAACTTTGTTGCAACAAGGGCTCTCCGTGCAACACCAAGGGCAAATTATCCCGCAGTAAGGTCTCCTGCAACAACCGCAAGGCCAATCCTTATAGTAGTTGCAGTAAGCCACACAGAACCATATGCAATATGCTCCGCATACCTCTCAACCCATATCCTCACAGGGTCAACCTCTGCAAACCCAAGGACGAATTTTGCAACCACAAGGTCAGCCCTTGCAACAACAAAACCAACCAAGGTGGCAGCAACCCTTGTATACATACCAACAAGGTCAACCCTTGCAAGGGAAGGGTCAAGGTCAAGCCCTGCAGCATCAGGCCCAAAATCCTCTTGTCCTAGGTCAACAGGTTCAAAATCTTGTCAGCCAAGGGCACCAGGTACAA